>JAVTVY010036670.1:0-164785 GCA_036873755.1 Hanleya hanleyi | reverse complement strand
GATTATTCGAAGCAAGACCTTTATATTTGCATATGTATATCACTGTTTGTTATTGGTTCGGCCACACAAAGTTTATTGGAATCTGATTAGATTTACTTATTTGTAGGAGAAAAACGAAAATCGGTCTTTCTTCATTGTCACATGTTTAAGTGCCTTTTTCCTCCAGAGAGGTACAGAATCAGATATAAATGCTTATTTCCAGCCCATTTTATGCTTGTTCAGGTCGGTTAGAATGTTATCAAGCCTAAACGTATACATTTTTCGTCTATTGCGAGCGCCCGAGCTGGCATTTCTGTGTTTGCCGCCCAATTTGAATATTGTCTGACTTCTGTAAAGGAATTGAGTTATTGTGTCAGTACAGTTATTTTCAAGCCATTCGTTGATATATTCTGTGCTGTGGAAACGTTTATTTGCGCATTCCGTTTATTGACTCCACCCCCACATCAGCGATCGTTCTGGTCAGTAAGCTCACACATTAAATTAGGTCAATATATTCACAAACTTTAATCATTGCAAAGTAACACTGGTCCGGTTTGTCAAATAACTCCATTAAAGGGCATTCATTGGATTCTAACTGGAGATATGATACAAATTAGCGGTAAAATTTAGCTTTTATTTCCCCTCTACAATGGGGGGGGGGAGGGGGTCGAATTTGTGTTAATAATCGTTATCTCATGTGTGTACAGATACAATTCGAGGGACTGTATTTACGTCTGTAAGTGTACAAATTACAAATCCAGAAAATAAATTATTAAATAATCTTTTGGGGTGAAATATTTGAATAAGTGTTTGACTACTCATGGGTCCATATATTAAGGGAAATGTAACTTTGATGTGACAATCGATAACTTTGCGATTATTCGAAGCAAGACCTTTATATTTGCATATGTATATCACTGTTTGTTATTGGTTCGGCCACACAAAGTTTATTGGAATCTGATTAGATTTACTTATTTGTAGGAGAAAAACGAAAATCGGTCTTTCTTCGTTGTCACATGTTTAAGTGTCTTTTTCCTCCAGAGAGGTACAGAATCAGATATAAATGCCTATTTCCAGCCCATTTTATGCTTGTTCAGGTCGGATAGAATGTTATCAAGCCTAAACGTATACATTTTTTGTCTATTGCGGGCGCCCGAGCTGGCATTTCTGTGTTTGGCGCCCAATTTGAATATTGTCTGACTTCTGTAAAGGAATTGAGTTATTGTGTCAGTACAGTTATTTTCAAGCCATTCGTTGATATATTCTGTGCTGTGGAATACATGGAGGCATTCCGCTTTATTGACTCTGCACTCTACATCAGCGCGATCGCTCTGGACAAACACATTAATTGTAATGAAAAATATATTCATAAACTTTAATCATTACAAAAACACTGGTCCGGTTTGTCAAATAACTGCATGAAAGGGCGTTCATCGGATTCTAACTGGAGATATGATACAATTTAGCGGTAAAATTTTGCTTTATTTCCCCTCTACAATGGGGGGGGGGTCGAATTTGTGTTAATAATCGTTATCTCATGCTTGTACAGATACAATTCGGGGGACTGTTGTTAACGTCTGTAAGTGTACAAATTAAAAATCCAGAAAGCAAATTATTAAATAATATTTATGAGTGAAATATTTGAATAAGTGTTTGACTACTCATGGGTCCATATATTAAGGGAAATGTCACTTTGATGTGACAATCGATAACTTTGCGATTATTCGAAGCAAGTCCTTTATATTTGCATATGTATATCATTGTTTGTTATTGGTTCGGCCATACAAAGTTTATTGGAATCTGATTAGATTTACTTATTTGTAGGAGAAAAACGAAAATCGGTCTTTCTTCATTGTCACATGTTTAAGTGCCTTTTTCCTCCAGAGAGGTACAGAATCAGATATAAATGCTTATTTCCAGCCCATTTTATGCTTGTTCAGGTCGGTTAGAATGTTATCAAGCCTAAACGTATACATTTTTCGTCTATTGCGGGCGCCCGAGCTGGCATTTCTGTGTTTGCCGCCCAATTTGAATATTGTCTGACTTCTGTAAAGGAATTGAGTTATTGTGTCAGTACAGTTATTTTCAAGCCATTCGTTGATATATTCTGTGCTGTGGAAACGTTTATTTGCGCATTCCGTTTATTGACTCCACCCCCACATCAGCGATCGCTCTGGACAGTAAGCTCACACATTAAATTAGGTCAATATATTCACAAACTTTAATCATTGCGAAGTAACACTGGTCCGGTTTGTCAAATAACTGCATGAAAGGGCATTCATCGGATTCTAACTGGAGATATGATACAAATTAACGGTAAAATTTTGCTTTTATTTCCCCTCTACAATGGGGGGGGGGAGAATTTGTGTTAATAATCGTTATCTCATGTGTGTACAGATACAATTCGGGGGACTGTAGTTAACGTCTGTAAGTGTACAAATTAAAAATCCAGAAAATAAATTATTAAATAATCTTTTGGGGTGAAATATTTGAATAAGTGTTTGACTACTCATGGGTCCATATATTAAGGGAAATGTCACTTTGATGTGACAATCGATAACTTTGCGATTATTCGAAGCAAGACCTTTATAATTGCATATGTATATCATTGTTTGTTACTGGTTCGGCCACACAAAGTTTATTGGAATCTGATTAGATTTACTTATTTGTAGAAGTGAACGCGATATACAGAACAAATACTGTAACTGCACTCAATGACCAGTGTAAGATGAGCAGATGTCCTCCGGGACGCATTGTCTCCCCCTGTATGTTTCGGCACATAATTTCTTCCCAATCTGTAACGTACCTGTGAAACTAACATTAAGCCTATCAAGCTTCAGACCCCACATTCAATATTCAGCCGTCGTCCATAAAACCATTTCTATATACATAAGTAGTATAGAGCGAGCATTTAAACGTCAATTTCACCCGTATGTAGTGACGTCATGAGGAGGTTTGAGGAGGAACTAGTGGCGCCATCTGTACACTCTGGACGCAAGGGAGACAACTCGATCTTCCAACTGAGTTTGGCCGCCATCTTGAATTTTTGAGGCGGTGTGGGCGGCCATCTTGAATGTTGTGGAAAAGGTGATGTATTCCTCCGCGGTGATGCGGTCCTGGCGGTGATGCGGTCTGCCTCCACGGAGAAAAAGTATTCCCTAGACTGGAAATACGCTGCATGGTCCGATGGGGTCGAGTGAGGTATCAAAGTGAAGCTTATGTGAGGGGGCATCTAATGGGCTGGGGTTGAAATATCGGCATTCTGCGCATGCACGGTGGCCCAAGGGTATGGAAATAGACGTTTTGAGAGCTAGGGGAATCCCTAATGGGCCGATGGAGTTGAGTGAGGTATCAAAGTGAAGCCTAGGTGAGGGGGCATCTAATGGGCTGGGTGTGGGGTTGAAATATCGGCATTCTGCGCATACGCGGTGGCCCAAGGGTATGGAAATAGACGTTTTGAGAGCTAGGGGAGTCCCTAATGGGCCGATGGAATTGAGTGAGGTATCAAAGTGAAGCCTAGGTGAGGGGGCATGAGATGGGCTGGGTGCATGTAAAATTTTTCCTGAAAAAAAACGGAACACGGACTTTATCGAAAAATCCGGGAAAATGCCTATATGGGGTATGGGGGGTATATAGGTCGCCGGGCTTAACGTGGCTTGCCTATCAATAGAGTTATCTCCCCCTAATTGCAGGGTGGGTGTATGTAAAAATTTTCCTGAAAAAATACGGAACACGGACTTTATTCTAACTTACGGGAAAATGCCTATATGGGGTATGGGGGGTATAGGACCATCCTGGGAAACCTACTTCTAGACATTTGCGGTATAGGTTGTGGGTCTCGTTTTCTTATTCTCGTCAAGACAAACATGATAGGAAGTGTCCCGGAGCGAATCGGTGAAATTTTTGAAAAAGTACGATTTTGCCCCATATAGTCCCATACTGGGGGTATAGGACCCATGTTTGTCACCCTGGGAAACCTACTTCTAGACATTTGCGGTAGGGTTCTTTGGATTTGTTTTTCACGTCTCGTCATTAGAACATGATAGGAAGTGTCCCGGAGCGAATCGGTGAAATTTTTGAAAAAGTACGATATAGCCCCATATAGTCCCATACTGGCGCACTGGCCAATGTTGAACCTAATGGGAAACCTACTTCTATACATTTGCGGTAGGGATGTTTGGATTTGTTTTTCACGTCTCGTCATTTAGAACATGATAGGAAGTGTCCCGGAGCGAAACGGTGAAATTTTTGAAAAAAGTCACCGAGGCCTGGGTAGGCCCATAGGCCTATACTGCATGGCTATGGGTGTATAGGGCCATACGGGGTGGACATGTTGGAGTCTAGGTGGGCCACTTATGGTCCGATGGGGTCGAGTGAGGTCTTATTTTGAAGCTCTCATGCAGGAGCACTTGACTACACTAATGGTTCGTACGCTGTCAATACTCTGCGCATGCGCAGCCTGGCCGTAGTATAGAAAGCAGGCATTTTTGGGGGTGTGTGTGTGCATGTGTTTGGGTTAGAGATGGGCTATTCACGGTTCGAATGGGTCGTGTGAGGTATCCATGTGAAGCCTATGTGAGGGAGCCTCTGATGGCGTGGATGTGGAGTAGACATAGGGTCATTCTGCGCATGCGCGGTAGCCCAAGGGTATGGACATAGACGTTTTGGGTGTCTAGGCGAGCCCTATTGACCTTTGACCTCAGAAATTTGCATATGACGTCACTTCAGGTTGGGGTGAATGAGGCGTGACCTTTGGTCATGTCCAGACTTGTCTGTGTTTGTCATGTACTGGGGTTGCGCAAGTGTGTTTGACGTCACTTCCGGTTTGGGTGAATTCACCCGGATGTAACTATGACGTCACTTCCGGTTGGGGTGAATGAGGCGTGACCTTTGTACATGTCTAGACTTGTCTGTGTTTGTTGATGTCCTGGGGTTTTTCCTAGTCCGCCATGTTGGAATTCAACATGGCGGCTAAGGTCAAAATGGCGGCTAGTCCGCCATGTTGGAATTCAACATGGCGGCTAAGGACAAAATGGCGGCAGAAAAAGAACCAATCAGCGGTCGAACAATCAGCCAATCGAATTGGGGTACTCACGGTGTGCTTTCGCCTACGTCCGCACCTACATCTGGGTTCTTACTATGTTGTTGTTGTTGCTCTCTTTTTTGGACTAACCCATCAGAATAGTACGTATCACGGACTACACCCGACGTCTAGGCGCACATGTGTGACATGGTCTATAAAACACGTCTCTCTGGATCCCACACCTTCATTTCTACGGTTGCAAAGCCATGACGGAGATCCAGCCCTATGCGACTCGCATTTTACAGCATGCCACCGTGGTGAATTCACTCACGGGTTACCGAGCAGTGGTCCGGTCCATGTTTGCAGATGGCGACGACAACGAGGGGCGACGCCAGATCCTGAACGAGTTCACAGAAGCGTTCCTCGACAGAGTGCAGTCGATGGAGAGGTGTGCCATCACTCACCACTACTGGACTATGACAGCCATCCTTGATGCTCGGGCTATGGACCACGAGCACTCACGCCGGAACCAGCGCCGGCTGGTTGGCCTCACACTAGTCTGTGCCCTATTGACCCTGGCTCTGTGGTATTGACAGTGGGACCTGACTATAAATACGAGGGTCAGACAGAGTGTGTGTCATTCAACGATCGTCACTGGGTCAAGCATGTCACCCGTCCTACGAGCCATCCTGCCCCTTACACCCCGGGTGGGGTTACACGTCTATGAAGATAAAGTCACCCTCGTGGGAGACCGTGGAGATGTTTTCTGGTCGCCCGCTGAGACCGTATCGATTACGGTTACGCTACACCGTGACGGCTGGACCAAATTTAAACGGGTGTTGAGCGGCGAGCTCGATGGACACGTCATCCACATAGACAATGCCATCTACGTATACCGCGGACCCTTCTTCCTACGTCTGGGCCGCTACCAAGACCCTACGCGAAGCTTCACCCTAGACCCCGATCTGTGGATAGCCTTCGAGAAAGTGGTGCCTATCGTGGACCAGCTGTTTACACCGGACGAGCGGTCATCAGACGAGTTGGAGTGGGCTCGTGCCCTGAGAGAATCGGCGGCAGAACCCAATGAACAACTGTCTAGCCATGAACCCGACGACGATGCCATTGATTACCCGGCTAGACTCAGCCAGCCCAGTGATATGACCACCTGATCCTTTTGATCTCACGGGGTTCTCCCTATAAATACGAGAGACAGTCAAATCTGGTACCATTCACGTACTGACCATGGCGGAGCATATGATACTGGCGTATCTCAGCTTGACCCCGAGGTTTTCCTGCACGTGTATGCGGATAAGGTCGATATCATGGAGGAGGTGGGAGACATCTGTGATGCGGACCCTACACAACCGTGCCCGGCTCACATTCGTCTGTCCCGAGAGGGCTGGACCAAATGCAAACGGGTGTTGTCTGGTGAACTGGATGGCGATCTCATCCACTTGTGTCACGATGTGTACATCCGACGCGGCCCTTTCTTTGCTCAATTGGCTCGGCTAGATGGGGGTACAGTGCATTTTACCCTTCACCCTGATCTATGGTCTGCATTGGAAGATGCCGTGGTAGATGTGGATGAAGTGCTTATCAAGCGGTCATCAGACGAGTTGGACTGCTCATTTACCATGGACACTGTGGAAGCCAATGAAGAAAATCAGAAAGAAACTCCGGCCCAAGATATACCCGTTATAAATAAACGATAGAGCCAGGGTCCATCATCATTTTGTCACCATGAAGCGCTGGGAGAAGGTGTTGAATAACTTATACTACAGTCCCGACAGTCCGGCGGCCTATAGTGCATTGTCAGCTCTCTATCGAGCGGCCAAACCCCAGGGGATACAACGTGCCCAAGTCCGAGATTGGTTAAGAAAACAAGACACCTATACCTTACATCGAGCTGTCCGTCGCCATTTTCTACGGAACCGGGTCATCGTGGGAGGAATAGATGCCCAGTGGCAAGCGGATTTGGTCGATATGAGCGCCTTTGCCAAACACAACGATGGGAATCGGTATATCTTGACGTGCATCGATATCCTATCCAAGTATGCGTTGGAGGTACCCATCCGGACGAAAACGGGGGCGAATCTCATAGCGGCGTTCAAAGACATCTTCAAGACCGGGCCGCATCACGTTGGGCACACCGGTTCTCGTCAGATCACCGAAGTTAAGCAGCGTTGAGCTCGGTCAATACTTGGATGGGTGACCGGGTGCTGTACTGACTGGGCTGATCAGTGTCCAGAATAATAGGAACTGTGGACACTCTCGTGTTCTGCCACATGTAGGCACCGTCGTGATATGACTGAAACAATGTTGAAAACGACGTTAAATCCTACTCACTCACTCACTCACCCTTCAAGACCGGGCGCAAACCTTTGTATTTGCAAACCGACGAAGGCACGGAATTCCTCAGCAGACCGTTCCAAGCCTTTCTCAAGAAACAGAAGGTATTTTTCTTCCATACGTACAACGAGACCAAGGCTTCCGTGGTGGAAAGGTTCAACAGGACATTCAAAGGCCGCATGTATAAATATTTCACTTATAAGAATACAAGGCGGTACATCGATGTTCTCCCGAAACTTGTGAGGGGTTACAATCGAGCCTATCATCGGAGTATAGAGAGAGCCCCCATTACCGTGACCCAACGCAATGAAGCCCAAGTCCGGCGTGTCTTGTACCCCAGGCCATCGTAGCGAACGACGAAGGCGGTGTACAAGGTCGGGGACCCTGTACGGATCAGTAAAGTCAAGGGCAAGTTCGAGAAAAGTTACTTGCCCAACTGGAGCGATGAGCACTTCCTGATTAAACGGCGCCTACCCCGACAGCGGCGAGTCTATGAACTGGAAGATCTTCAAGGGGAACCGTTGCTGGGGACGTTTTACGAGACGGAATTACAGCCTGTCGTCAAAACACAGCAAGACTACTACACGGTGGAGCAGATTTTGAAAACGGAACATCGACGTGGCAAACTGTTTCATTTCGTCAAATGGCAAGGCTGGCCCAGTTCCTTCAATTCCTGGGTCGCTGCCAACCAGGTGAAGCGACTATAAAGCCAGACACCACTGCCATCCTCCTTCATTCCACGTCCGACCACAGTGCTATGGACCAACAGCAGCTGCCTCTGAACACAGCGTCTCCCAAAACCGGCAAAGCACAAGTGGGCTTTGTGGTGCTATTGCTAACCCTGCTGAGTGTGTTGTACGGAGGTGTATTTTACGACGTAGCCTATGTCAGCACGTTACTTAACCAATTCAGAACACCAGCCACCAGTGAAACCGATCTACAGGTAGCACCAGTCAACCCTGTATCGAGCCCAGTCACCACCACCACACCCCGTGTACAAGCCACAACGAGCTCCACACCAAGCTCTACACCTACACCAAGAACACCCACTACGTCTGAAGACCCACCGGATTTCATCCCTCACAGTGAACCGACAACGACGACCCACGTTGTACCCACCCCCATCATCATCCCTCGCAGTGAACGGACAACGACGACCGACGTTGTACCCACCACCACTCCAGTTCACTCGTACGAAATTTACAAGAGCGGGTTACCACGACAACGGATACACCTCGAACCATGGACCTCGGTGGCAGCATCCCTTCACGTGTCTCATCGCAGGACCAACGGGCTCCGGCAAAACGCACTTCGTCAGGAAGCTCCTTCAACACGCCGACAGCATGATCACCCCACCCATTGCCCGAGTCGTGTGGTGTTACGGAGAATGGCAGGCAGCGTATGCAGCAATGCCCCACATCACGTTCGTGGAAGGCCTACCCAACCTGGCCGATTTGGAACTCGACACCTTGGTGGTTCTGGATGATCTGATGGTGGAGACGGACAGTCGGGTCACCCAACTCTTTACCAAAGGCAGCCACCATCGACGGCTCAGCATCATCTACATTGTGCAGAATCTGTTCAGTAAAAACAAAGAACATCGGAACATCAGCTTAAATGCCCACTACCTGGTGGTCTTCAAAAACTCGAGAGATACCACTCAACTGCTGCACCTGGCCAGACAGATGTATCCCGGCCGCACACCGTTTGCGTTGGAAGCCTTCAAAGATGCGACAACCCCTCAGCACGGGTATATGCTCTTCGACCTCAAGCAATCCACCCCCGAACATCTTCGACTACGGACCGGCATCTTTCCCGGAGAGGCCCACCACGTGTACATGCAAAAATAATGTAAACACACCCACAGTTGCTCCCCCAGCTGGGGTCTGCGTGTTTGATGATGGGGAATAATAAAAAGAATGAATACCACAGCAGGGTTGACTTTGTCTCTGAGGTAGATAAAAGGAGCAGAGTTGTGGGTTCTAGCATTAGTTGTACAGGATGTCTGCGCGAGTACGGAAGCACGCTCCCACGCTCCGTGTATTGAAGACGGCCCCACCCGAGTTAGTCCGAACCATTGTACGCGGTGCGGACCCTGACCGTGTACGCTGTCTGTGCGAGATCGGGTACAACCTGTTAAAAGGCAACGTACCACTGACTCCGGCTCAGAAGACCAAGTTGGCCAAGCATAAGACAGGTCTCCGAACCTTAGTCCAGAAGCGGGTCCCTCAAACACAAAAGAAAAAGGTGTTACAGAAAGGCGGCTTTCTCGGGGCCATCTTAGCACCGTTGGCCGCTTCTGTGTTGGGTCCAGTATTGGGTGGACTCTTCGGCCGACAATGAACCACACGAAAAAAATGGTCCTCGTCGAACCACGGTTCCTGCAAAACCTCCAATCACCCTACCCTGTCCCACCTACGGTGAAGACCATAAACAGCCTCGATGGAGAGATGCAACAGATCTTACAGAGACCGGGGTTAAGCGACAGTGAGAAAGTACAACGGTACAATGAGACGCTTCAACGGTACATGACGTTCATGGACCAATACAAAACCCTCTCTACCCCACCACCACCACCACCACCACCACCACCACCACCACGTGACACACCGCCGACCTTAGCACCCCTCCAACAGCCGCCATTACCAGGGGTACCACCCACAGCCCCACAGTGGGTGGAAGACGAAGTCCTGAAGAGTGTACCTGCATCGTTCAAGAAGCTGGCCTGGTATTACAACGGATGAAACAGAATCCTAACATGACTTGGAATGATAAAGGCGAACTCCTGGTACAGAATCAGGTGGTCCCCGGCACCCACATGACGGATTTAGTGAATGACCTGATGCGTAAACGCAGATCGCACACGGATCCTCGAGGATGGGAGGTCTTCGCTCAAGGCTTGAAAGACATGCATGTACCACAGGAATTGGTGGGGAACCCCCACCGCTGGGCCTTTATGCAGCAAACCCAGCAATCGCCGAGTGGCCCACTACCTTCTTGGGAAGCCGACTGGGAACCGGAGTCACCCCCCAAAACTCCACCACCACAACGGGCACCTTCTTTTCAAACCTTTAAAAAACCACCCTTGATCAGAACACCCCACATCTCAAGAGCCGTGACACGTACCAAGTCAACGCGACGAACACGACGCCGGACACAACCGCCCAAGGCCTGGAAGACATATTAAAACCAACAGCAGCAGCAGTACAGCTCAGTCGCCATGTTTTACCTCACCCTACCCAGTAACAGTTCGCTGGATGTGTTTCCTGAAAACACCGTGGCCAAGTACGTGACCCAGTTACCGCAACCGTTGCATTTACCTGGACGAATGTGGCCTCGTGGATATCCAATACCCTTATTCGTGGTACAACGTGCGAGCCAATGAAGTGTGGTACGACGTGACCTACGAAGGAAAAGACACCCGACTCATCCTCCCCGAAGGCCAATACGATACTCCCAAGGAGTTCATGGGTGGGCTGTCAAGACTATTGCATTATAAGGCTCTAGGGGAGGTCACGAATACTTCAAAACCCATCAAAGCCTATCCCTTCAAGAATCACGTGAACTTCGATTACAACGCACACAACGACAAGGCAGAGCTTATCGTCGCCGCCAACGCGAGTGTCGTACTGAGTCCTATCCTACAGCAAATGCTGGGTTTTGATCTACAGACGTTCGCTGTTCCCACCGCCCACCAAGGCGAGATCCCGATGGATATGAAGTCGGGTATGTACGGACTCTACGTCTACTCGGCCGTGGTGGACAGCCACATCGTGGGCGATATCAACACACTTCTGTTACGGGTGGTGCCCATTAAAAAGTTGTATGGAGATCAAGTCACCCACAGTTTCACCCACATGCTCTACCTGCCCGTACGACAAACCCACATCAACACGATCACGGTAGATATAAGAGATGACACGGGACGACCGGTGGCATTCGAACGCGGGAAAGTGGTGCTGACACTTCATTTTCGACAAGCACGTGCTCCCCACTTTGTATAATGAAGGTGCCTTACGAGTGCGATGCACGCAGCTATATGGACTATTATGCCCAACAGGCCGGGGTGGCTTTCCGGTTTTTAGTGGTGCACGCATGCAACGTGGACATGGACTGGGGAACATACTCGGGAGCATCGTCAAAACGTTCCTGCCCTTGGTGACGCGTGGGGTGAAAGCAATCGGCAAACAAGCGGTACGCAGTGGACTGCAAGTGGCCGGTGATGTCTTGGGGGGTACGGCACCCAAAGAAGCCTTGAAACGGCGGGCCAAAGAAGCGGGAGGCGTCTTGGTGGCCAAAGCACAACGCACCGTAGGGAATAAAAGACCTGCCCCACCGAGACCACGCACCAGTCGACGACCGACCCACCGACGACGCACATCGAAGACCCGGGATATCTTTTCTTAAAACATGTCCTTGATCCACGCCGAGTCCTGCCCCTCCACCAACAGTGAATTTGATTTGTGGACCGTGCCGCCCACACAAACCAGTGCCGAACAAGGATTATGGGTGGAGCATCTCCCGCTGTCCGGCATCAACGCAACAGGGCCCATCGAGTTCACCATCAGTAATGCGGATACGGCCTATGTGGATTTAGCCCATACCTACTTGTATGTGAAAGCCAAGATCGTCAATGGAGATGGCACCAGAATCGCCGACCAAGCAACAGTGGGCCCGACGAATCTCTGGCTGCACTCGATGTTTCAACAGGTGTATATATTTCTCAGCGACAAAGTCATCAGTGACTCGACCAACACGTACCCCTATCGAGCCTACATCGAGACGCTGTTGTCGCATGGGCGAGAGGCTAAAACATCTCAACTGACAGCCGCTTTATTCTACCAGGACAAAGCCGAGCACATGGGCGCAGAGAACGACAATACGGGATATAGCAAACGGAAGGCTTTGACCGCGAACGACGCCTCGGTGGATAGGATGGGTCGACTGCACGCAGACATGTTCATGCAAGACCGATACCTCTTGAACAAGATCCCCATCAAAATCCTACTGATACGGGCGCCTCCGACCTTCGCCTTGATGGCCACTAACGTAGAGGCGCATGTAGCTGACTATAAGATTGTCATCGAAGACGCAGTCCTGTATCTCCGAAAAGTGAAACCGAATCCAGCCGTTCAATTGGGACACATGAAAGCCTTGGAAACAAAACCAGCCCAGTACCCTATCCGACGTGTACAAACCAAAGTATTCTCTGTGCCTGCTGGAAATATGAGCGCCAACAAAGAAAACCTGTTCCTGGGGGAACTACCCAAGCGATTGATCCTGGCCTGTGTGGAAAATACCAGTTTCAGTGGAGCCTATCCAGAGAACCCGTTTGACTTTAAACATTTCGGCATCAATTTTGTGGCCCTACATGTGGATGGACAACAGGTGCCAGCCACGGCCTTAACACCGAACTTTGGGCGCGCGAATTTCATTCGAGCCTATCAGAGCCTGTTTACAGCCACCGGTCAAATCAACCAGGACGAAGGGAATTTCATCAGTCGGGAGGACTACGCGAACGGATACACATTGTTCTGTTTCGATCTGACCCCACCTTAGAGAACGACCATCAGCTGGCCCTGGCCAAGCAAGGCAATTTACGGTTGGAAATCCACTTTCAACGAGCCCTCCGGAGCACCGTCAATGTGATCTGCTACGCCGAGTTTGACAACATCATTCAAGTGGACAAGGCGCGCAACGTGCTGTGTGACTTCTCCACCTAACATGGATACAGACAACCACCGTGCTGGAGAATGACCCAGAGACACATATGGTCTTTCAAGGGGTGTTCGCCCGAGATGTGTTCCCATTAGACCGTATGTATCCTGCTGCTTACGTTCTCAACACGGACCCGATGGATCGGCCCGGTGAACATTGGGTGGGCGTGTACTTGACAGAACAGCAGGGCGAATACTTTGACCCGTACTGCCTGCCACCCCTCCATCCCGATTTAACAGACTTCATGGATCAAGGCACAGAAACGTGGTGTTGGAACAGTCAAACGTTGCAAAGCCTGACCAGTAGCGTGTGCGGACAATATTGTTTGTTTTACCTGTACCATCGATGCCGGGGAAGACCCTTATCTACCATCGTACAGATGTTTGACGAGTACCCCAAGGCCGAGGACCGCGATATACTCGTATATGACTGGGCCGCCCATCATTTCAGTGTTCAAGCCCCGTTCTGGGCTTAAGTTCTTTCAATGTACACACGCCCGCTGTTCTGGGCTTAAGTTTACAAGCCCCCTGTTCTGGGCTTCAGTTCTTTCAATGTACAAGCTCCCCTGTTCTGGGCTTCAGTTCTTTCAATGTACAAGCCCCTTGTTCTGGGCTTCAGTGTTCACGTGGTTGTTCTCACGTTGTTGTTGTTACTGAATAAAAGAAAAAAATGAGATCTCACCAAAAAACCCTGTCTTGTGTGTTGTATTCATAATGCATCAATGCCCAATGTGGAGATTCAGTCAAACTGAAGTCAGTGGTGTAGGATGGGGCCAAAATGTAACCCATCAATGTTAGAATGCAAGAGCACTATAGTAAAATAGAGAGCGAATGAAATCAGCCCACAGACCAAGTACGTGTTTTGGTCTAGGTTTGGAGCGGGCATTTCATTGAGGTGCGTGTATACGGTGAGTGAAGACTCGTCCAACAGGTATAGATTAAGTTTATTACTATAAGTTCTATGAGCATAATGCATGAAACTGGCTTTGAATACCGTATTAGCCAATCAGTGGCCTACAATGGAGCCAAAGGTAACCCATCCATGTCCAGAAAACATTACCCGGGTGTACAAGAACCCGGATGTAGGCGCGGATGTTGGCGAAAGCACACCGTGAGTACCCCAATTCGATTGGCTGATTGTTCGACCGCTGATTGGTTCTTTTTCTCGACCGCTGATTGGTCCAAATGGAACTGCCCATCTTTCCCAGGTTCATCTAGAATTCCCTTTTTGTGCTCAAGCTCTGACTATCAATGCCACAACATTGTCTCATTTGACATTGGACCGTTTGACCTGGGTGTGATTTTTGACCTTTTGTCCCGCGCGCGCACTGCCGGTGATGACGCGTGCGCGCGCGCTGCGGCCGGAGAACCCCGCGCGCGCGCTGGGGGGCCGGGAAAGTTGGAGGTAGTGTGTTTGAGCATTCACCCCAACCGGAAGTGACGTCATTTTTACATCCGGGTGAATTCACCCAAACCGGAAGTGACGTCACACACACTTGCGCAACCCCAGTACATGACAAACACAGACAAGTCTGGACATGTCCAAAGGTCACGCCTCATTCACACCAACCGGAAGTGACGTCATATGCAAATTTCTGAGGTCAAAGTTCAATAGGGCTCGCCTAGACCCCAAAAACGTCTATGTCCATACCCTTGGGCTACCGCGCATGCGCAGAATGACCCTATGTCTACCCCACATCCACGCCATCAGAGGCTCCCTCACATAGGCTTCACATGGATACCTCACACGACCCATTCGAACCGTGAATAGCCCATCTCTAACCCAAATACACCCACACACACCCCCAAAAATGCCTGCTTTCTATACTACGGCCAGGCTGCGCATGCGCAGAGTATTGACAGCGTACGAACCATTAGTGTAGTCAAGTGCTCCTGCATGAGAGCTTCAAAATAAGACCTCACTCGACCCCATCGGACCATTAGTGGCCCACCTAGACTCCAACACGTCCACCCCGTATGGCTCTATACACCCATAGCCATGCAGTATAGGCCTATGGGCCTACCCAGGCCTCGGTGACTTTTTTCAAAAATTTCACCGTTTCGCTCCGGGACACTTCCTATCATGTTCTAAATGACGAGACGTGAAAAACAAATCCAAACAACCCTACCGCAAATGTATAGAAGTAGGTTTCCCATTAGGTTCAACATTGGCCAGTGCGCCAGTATGGCACTATATGGGGCTATATCGTACTTTTTTCAAAAATTTCACCGATTCGCTCCGGGACACTTCCTATCATGTTCTAAATGACGAGACGTGAAAAACGAATCCAAACAACCCTACCGCAAATGTCTAGAAGTAGGTTTCCCAGGGTGACAAACATGGGTCCTATACCCCCAGTATGGGACTATATGGGGCTATATCGTACTTTTTCAAAAATTTCACCGATTCGCTCCGGGACACTTCCTATCATGTTTGTCTTGACGAGACTAAGAAAACGAGACCCCACAACCTATACCGCAAATGTCTCCCAGTAGGTTTCCCAGGATGGTCCTATACCCCCCATACCCCATATAGGCATTTTCCCGTAAGTTAGAATAAAGTCCGTGTTCCGTTTTTTTTCAGGAAATTTTTTACATACACCCACCCTGGAACTAGGGGGAGATAACTCTATTGATAGGCAAGCCACGTTAAGGCCGGCGACCTATATACCCCCCATACCCCATATAGGCATTTCCCCGGATTTTTCGATAAAGTCCGTGTTCCGTTTTTTTTCAGGAAAAATTTTACATGCGCCCAGCCCGTCTGATGCCCCCTCACCTAGGCTTCACTTTGATACCTCACTCAACTCCATCGGCCCATTAGGGACTCCCCTAGCTCTCAAAACGTCTATTTCCATACCCTTGGGCCACCGCGCATGCGCAGAATCCCGATATTTCAACCCCACACCCAGCCCATTAGATGCCCCCTCACATAAGCTTCACTTTGATACCTCACTCGACCCCATCGGACCATGCAGCGTATTTCCAGTCTAGGGACTACTTTTTCTCCGCGGAGGCAGACCGCATCACCGCCAGGACCGCATCACCGCGGAGGAACACATCCCCTTTTCCATAACATTCAAGATGGCCGCCCACACCGCCTCAAAAATTCAAGATGGCGGCCAAACTCAGTTGGCAGGTCGAGTTGTCTCCCTTGCGTCCAGAGTGTACAGATGGCGCCACTAGTTCCTCCTCAATCCTCCTCATGACGTCACTACATCCGGGTGAAATTTACGTTTAAATGCTCGCTCTATACAACTTACATATAATCAGAAGTCTATCAAATAGAAGTGCCTAACGATCACTTAGACTAGGTAGACTGCAATGGCCCCGTCAGCCTCTCTACAACGCTTCATGTGGCGTATTATATAAAGCTGCGCATCACAATCTCAAAAGTTTCCACTTTGCGCCGGCCGGTTTGCAGTCGTTACAAGTCGTAGATCGTCGGCAATTGTCGGCAGTTGATTTACATAAATTTTGTACTGATGAATCATGGGAATTATCTGATGGTGTGTACGAAAACTATGATCGTATATGTGGGTGACACGGATTAATACTTATTTCTTCGAGGTATCATGTCAAAAAAGGCAAATATATACAAGTTATTAATCGGATAACTATACGTTGACAAAAGAAGGCCAATATGGAAGGTTTTCATAAAACGGAATCTTCGGTTACGATTGACGTACGGATTTTAACTGCAGCCAGTGTCATCATCAAGTTTGTCAAGGTGGTGCTGTCAAATGATCGAAAATGTCTCGAGAAGGAAGAGCGGAAGCTGGCACACAGTGCAATTTAGTTTTGCTTAATTTACCGAGATCAACTTCGAGGGGGATTACCGTGAGCCCACAAACAAAAACTGTCGGCACACAGTTCACCCAAGCTGCGCCGATAGAGAAGAAAACAGTTGCCACTCAGATCACAATTCACACAAAATCTGTTGATACTCAGCTAAAAATTCCAACGAGAGTGGTTGGAACTCAGACTAGGAATATTGTTGGAATCCAGTCCACCACCAGAACTGTCGACATCGTCAGTGTCGGTATACAAACGACAAGGCCTATCTCCACTTCAACATGTAGGTCAGTGGTTTAATACTGTACCGTGTTTGTTTGGGTCATTTTAGCCAGGTCGGAGTTCCAGCTGAGGCTATGCCATCATATTACAGTTCTGCTGGGGTGAAGCAGCCTGCGCTGCTCTACGATTGTAGGTCATGCACCCCCCCCCCCCCCACCCCCTCATATTTATTTGTCCATATAACTGTTGAGGGAAATGTTTGGTGACCAACATTCTTTATATATATATATATATATATATATATATTTTTTAAGGTTAAAAAAAAAATACAATATTCTTTTCCTGAAACAGTTCACCATGAAAGAATTGGCATTATTTTACGGGCAGATGAAGAAAATACTTAAAATAAAATACAAAGTATATTGCTTACCTAGGCATTCTCCTCAACAGCTATATGGACAAATGAATTGAGGGGGGAACGTGACTACTCCATATTGAAAATGAAATCACAAGTTTGTCAATACTTTGGAGCAACAATAAACATGATAAAACACTGAAATATTACTAGGAATTATATTGGTCCATACTGCAAACTGAAAACTGCAGCTGGTATCATCCTGCTGGACCCAGCAAAACTGTCTTGCAGCTAGCCTCAGCTGGAATTAAAACCTGGCTTCTTGACATCATGATATTATTTCTCAGCTAGCCTGTTTGCAAATCCGTTTATCCTAATGCTTCAACTAGACTGGGGTATGAATGGAGGAGGGGGGTGCCGGGTGCATCTCGGGTTCAAACTACCATAAATGAAAATTAAACGATGAGTATAAAGACTAAGCTTGTATGGTACTTGATAACTGAGCTTCCCCATTCACCCGCCATTGATTCATGCCCATTTCATACTATCGAAACAATTTGCTGCTCAGTTACTAACTCTGTGATTGTGATGGGGGGGGGGGGGGGAACACAAAGAGAAGTAAATGTCCTTGATGCTAGATTTTTCAATACAAGCTACATGTAATTTGAAATATTCTTTCCAGGTTCTCAGACGACAACAGATGCTCCCCCTATTGCTCCTCTGAGGCCAGGATATGGTGTTGTTAAGCCATCAAAAAGTGTCCAATGCTACTTGGATATTAGGGAATACCGGTTTAAGGCCACTCAGACTGTCAATGTGTCCTCCATGTCCAAGGCTATCCAGTGTGGGGGAGATGTGGCGGATGTTGAAGCAACGTGTTTGGAGCAAGCCATCCATGTTTTGAAGTCCACACCAGAGTTTTGGACGCTTTCATATGAGGCTAGTATCTTGAGAGGTATTTACCTTGAACAGAAATGCTTTGATCTGAAAATATTGTTAGGTTTGATTGTTTCTGGTATATTATGATTAGATTGCTTTATTGCATAACTACAACAATGAGGTCAAGGGCAATGCAGACAACAAAAGCATACAAACATGACAAAACCTAGATCAGCTGTTGCTCAATTTACCCAGAACAAATGCTGTCATCAGCAAGTTTACTGAAGCTGTAAGATGTCTCCGTATGATTGTGAAACTTGGTACACATGTTTCTTATGATTGGAGGATTTGCCTGTGCTAGATGAAATATTTATTCTATTTCCAAATTATGGCAGATGATGAGGTTTTTGGTTTGGCAAAAGTGTACATGTTCACCTATACATGTTCAAAGAAATTTTTCAGATGTCACTGGATGATTATGTACCTTGGTACCGGTATACATGTTTCTAATCTTATGATAATAAGATGAACCTGAAGCTGTGGTATTTATGGGATTAAATATAAATTTCATTCCGAATAACATGTATGAGGGTTTTGAATTAGTAACTTGCCAATTATATGTACTGAAAAGTACTAGCAAGCCGAATTTTGTCAGATTTCATTGGATGATTATGAAACTTGGTTTCATATGTTTCTATGATGTGAATTTGATATTTATGAGATAATGAAATATTACTTTATATTCAAATTACCAGAATTTGGATTTATTAATTTTCAATGATAAGTTTTGTAGAAAATATTTCAATGTTTGTCCTAAGTATCAGGTTTTGGACTGATATGTATTTTACACTGAGGAAATATTGATACAGGTAGCTTCCCTACACATGATTTATTCTAATTATACCAGGCATAGTCTTAGTGATTCAGTGATTCGCTTTCAGCCATACTGATGTTACAGTGACACCAGCCTGACTCACTTTATGGCATGCTGATGTTACAGTGACATAGTGGTTCAATTTAAGCCCTGTACTAATCTTATAAAATAGCAACATGTAGTCACGGGCATACTGATAATGACTCTTTCAGACCTACTGATACAACATTGTCTGCCACATGGATCTTTCAGGCATGATTAGTGACTCACTTTGAGCCATACTGACGTTACCGAGACAGAGACATATTGGCTCACTTTGAGCCATGTACTGATCGAAAAGTGGCTCACTTTAAGACATACTGATTTACACTTTCAGTCATACCAGTGCTGATCTCATAATGACAAGTATTCACTTTGATACATACGGATGTTATTGTGACATATTAATAACTAACTTGCTGGGATGCTGGTGTTAGTGAATCATAATAAATCACTTTTTACGCATAATCCATTATTGATCTTCTGATTTTACTATTACAATAACTTTTATTCTACTGTGAATCTATTATAATGCTATGATAGTGACATAGAAATATTTTTAAGCAATTTCCAGTTTGATCGAGATGGCAATGCCATCTACATGTAGGCTTTCAATACTGCTGCAGCTTCGGTGGATCGCAGACAAGGCGGGATATTGGGGTTCTCGGGAGTGCTTGTACCATCAGTGGAAAGGGGTCAATCTGTACAGGGCCTATATTGCTTTCAGCTGCAAACGAGGCTGCTATTATCACTGTGCACATAGTTTCTCTTTACTTCCATCACATAAGGTACATGCATTCTGTTTTGAACTTTTCCGTGGTTTATCAGTATCTGTGCTAAATACTTCATTTATTTTTTACTTGCAGGTGCAGAAATACCCAAGTGGGGATGTCCTCGTGATTTCCCGGCCAGATTTCCTGGGAGTATGTGGCTATGAGTTGGAGCCCATACGTGTCACCCTCGATCAGAGTGGAGTATGCACTATAAACAAGTTGTTTGTCCCACTCGAATTACACAGTGTGAGCAAAAATAAATATGAGCTCAATATAGGGGATTTCGTGAACATCATGAGGTCAGTCTGTTCAATGAATTTGACTATGTGTTCGGGAATCAATGAGCAGTATGCCGATGTTTTATCATCATCGAATGTCGTTACAATGACTTTACCATTCACGAGACATCAGGCAAAGAAGTGCGTAAAATGACACGAGAAGACAAATGCAAAACCCCAATGTGTCTTCACTGCAGATATGTGACAAAATCTATACAGAAATCAAGGAAACGAAAATCTTTAGAGACTCCAACCCGAAAGTATCAAAAGAGACTGATTACAAGTAATTACAGTTTTAAGAAACTTACCCCAATAAGCAAAAAGATTAGATTGCAGAGACTTAAAACTGCCCGCCATTATGCAAAAGCAAAGTTAAGTAAATTTGAGGCCATTCTCAAGGCCAAGGAAATTACATTGAATGCTGAGCAGTCATTAGAGATGTCGGACATTGTTAAAGGTCAACCCAAACGGAATTTTTTTTGGTCTAAAAATCCTTAAAAATCATAGTTCATACTTCACCTTGTATGAAGAAAATATTGAAAAAATTCTAATCTGATCAGAAACACACGTAATATGGGAGCAAAGTGGGCTTATTCACACTTTAACAGCTGGGTTGATGACGTCACGCAGGGCAGTTGCCTCGGATAACATGGAAAGCGAGTGCAGTCAGAGCTCCGGCTCAGATGTCGATTCGAGCGATATCAGCTGCTTAGATGGAAATATTTTTCGCCAAGAAGATGAAATGGACATAGAGGAGGATGATGACGGGCAAATTAAGTTGTTTGCAGACCAACGGCGGAATTCAGCCCTATCAATTTGAGCCGTACAGGTCCGATTCTGACAGTGACAACCACTCTGACAACGTGGAACTCGACGACGACAGGATTCGGAGAGGTCATTTGTTGAATACAGATTGGTATGGAACTTGACTGGAAACCTTATTATCGTCATCTATAAGACCAAATGTCCATATATTTCAAACTGTATTGAATGTAGAACGATTCTGTGATGTAAAGAACGAGCACATCTGTGTTGTTATTGTTGTTACTGACCGAGGCAGCCTTTTCGAAGGGATAAACTCCGGGATTCGGCAGTATGGACAGTAAACTGCTGATAACTCTACTGATATACGTCCGATTTGAATTTTGTTTGTTTTCCCATAATCCCCATGAAATACCAATTTCAGAATTATATAGTTTGATAAAAAACCTTTGGGCATTCATGGCGAAAAGTGCTCAATTTTCGACAAATTACCTCAATTAAATTGAAATCGAATGATATTCCCACAATCTCAAATGTCAAGGGATTATGAAAGTATTATTATCACTTCTGTATCTACAGCCATTCACTCCAATTGGTGTTTTTTATTTATTTACTTATCAAACGTATATATATTTATGGAAGATCATTTTATTATTATTAAATAGTATATATGAAATAGAGACTCATCCAGTCTAACCTGTAGTAGCCAAGTTGACATGGCTTCGTTCATTCCTTTACTACGCCATGATGCCTCTCAATGAAATTACATGTAAACTCCGGGATCACACGGCTCCGTGGGTCGTTCGGCTCTATCCGGCAATAAAACAACCCCTCCCAGCTCTCTGTCCACTTGTTTTTTCGAGTTCGGCAAAGAGATTGATTGCCGTGAAGAGTCCACCCGTCTGCAATCAGTCTTGAAACATCAACGGTCGGTTGAATTCTCCGCCATTATCTTCATACGTGTCACGTGATCAGCAACGTATCGTGCCTACGTGACCGGCCGTACACAGATAATGGCGGAGAATTCAACCGACCGTTGATTTTTGAGGACTGATTGCAGACGGATGGACTCTTCACGGCAATCAAACTCTTTGCCGAACTCGAAAAAACAAATGGACAGAGAGCTGGGAGGGGTTGTTTTATTGCCGGATAGAGTCGAACGACCCACGGAGCCGTGTGATCCCGGAGTTTACATGTAATTTCATTGAGAGGCATCATGGCGTAGTAAAGGAATGAACGAAGCCATGTCAACTTGGCTAAACCTGTAGGTGCTCAAGCAACAAATGCCACGCGAGAGCGAGCAGGGCATGTACAGCCGTCTGCCTGCCCGAGGCCTCATTTGCAGGCTAGGTTCGTTCAGCCGATGTCCGTAATAGATTCTCCTTGTCTGATTTCTTTGCCGTCACATTCTGATTGTTCTTAGTTTTGATAGTTGGAATAGCTGTCCTCTTTAGTTTTGGTTTGTACCCGAATTCAACTGCTACGCTGTAGATGTCCTCGAATGATGTCTAATTTCTGCCAAAATGTACCGAGCAAATTATACGAGTACTGGCTCGGGCTCTCTTTCCACACTCTCGTGTTGCGTACAAATTTCGTCCAATTTGCAGCGATTTTCTCGTCTTTAGGCCACAAATGAATACTAACACCGTCATCTGTAGTAAAACTGCAACCTCCCACTACACAACGTCGCGGTATATTTAACAAATGATGCCCCGATACTCCGAAAATCTCCAGAAATCAGCAGCTACTTACGACTGTGGTATACGGCTTTAACATACAGAATACAAGACGGCTTCCCTCCGTGACGTCACAGCTGGAATTGACAGGAGAGCGATTTTCACCTTTCAAACGGCAATATATCGCCAACCAGACTGCACAAAATTATGAAAAAAATATCATTATTTTCAGAATCGAAAGGACTATTTTTTTATATTTTTGACCTCAGAGCGTTTGGGTTGACCTTTAAGGCAATACACGCTAATCACCTGAATGATTTAGATGAGGCGATAAACTCGACAGATACTGACGAGCACAGAAAGAAACTTCTGAAAGAAACCTGGCAGAGGAATTCTGAGGCTAGACAGAGGCAAGACAAATCAAGATTCTTCAAGGACCAGAGAATGAACAAACCTGGTGACCGTGCCAATAAATGGAGTTCAATAACTTACAGGATCGCTCTGGCAGTCTATTGCAGGAGTCCAGCAGCTTACAATGCCCTTAAAAGCTTTGAAATCCTAAAACTTCCTTCCATTAGGTCATTAAAGGGTAAAAATTCAAAATTTTTAGACATTCCTGGTATAAATCATCAGTACATAAAAGACCAATCTGAACAGTATACAAAGTTCAAAGAGGACAAACAAGCCAAGGGAGAAAAGGTTCCCTTTGGTGAAGGCGTGTTAATATTCGACGAAGTGAAGGTCATTGACAAAATCATGTGGAATTAAAAAAAACATGAATTTATGGGTCTGGCAATAACACTGGAGGACTTCCCATATCTGAACGATATATTTCTTTCGGATAGTGATCCAGTGGATACTACACCCCAAGCTGCAAAATACATGCTCCAATTTGTGTGGAGGGACCTCGCCTCAAAGTTTGATGTTATAGGTCCTTACTTTTCCTGTACGGAATCTTTAGAACACAAGTTTATTCTAGGTTTTGTATTTGAAACCATGCGAGTTTTCCGTGCATATGGCTTTAAAGTAAAGTGTCTAGTTTGTGATGGGGCAAGCGAAAATTTAGCACTTATAAAGTCTACTATGAAACACAAAGGCGTGATTGGCTTCAATACACTGGAAGATAACACTTATGACTTTAGTATCAAGCCACATTTTCAGAACCCATTTTTACCAGATTACCAATGCTACTGGTTAATTTGTCCATCCCATCAGTTAAAAATATGGTAGTGCACTGCACTCTTCACGGGATCATCCAAAATGGTCACCATGTAGGCTGGGAACAAATCAAAAGTGTGAAATCACGGGAAGATGACCGATTTAGGCATGGGCAGGTGCGCTTTGTCCCTGGTCTGTTACAGTCCCACATCATTCGTGACTCCTGGACAAGACTAAATGTGAAGCCCTCCAAGATCATGCAGCAAGCGGCATTTCTATCGGAACTCTATACTCACAGCCAAGCAGCAGTATCAGACTCCGGTTCAGCTTTGGAAACCTACAAATTCCTCAGAGCATGTAATCAGCTTTTTGAGAATGGATTCTTAAGTAAACAGAAAGTTGATTCCTTACAAAGCCCACCTCTGCAGTCTATTTTAGGGGGATACAGATATTTTGAGGACTGGCTGAGAGAGATTTTAACTGCGGACCCTGGATACAAACTAAATGGCCCCAAGCAAAACAAATTTTTGGCTTGGCAAACTTGGGATCTGTTAAGAATTTGCGTCTTTGGTGTACAGGGACTGGTAGAAAACTATTTGCAAGATCATCCAGATTACTTTTTGGTTCTCGGTAGAATTAATGGAAGTGTCGTGGAAAGTTTATTTCCTCAGTTTAAATACGCCACTGGGAGTAAGCTGTCCTCTGTGAACTATTCTCAAGCGAGGAGGAGTGTAATTATGAAATCAAATGTGCATGTCCAACAGAGATTATAGAGATGTTGAGCTAAATATTAGAGAGCAGGACTTGTAACTCAAATTTGATTTGATTTTTGCGATACCCCTCGGCATCATTGACTGCGCATGTAACGTACATATATATTAAAGTATGGAATGTGAATAGAGAGACTGTCATTCACTTTACACCACCACATTCCTAAAAATAGGATCAAGAGTGTGAAAAACAGCAACCGCAAGCCTCTTTCCGACCAATAATGCCTGCGATTGATAGTCACAGGCTTTTACCCGTACCATATCAAAGGGTCAGTTAGTGCTCCTTAGTGGATATTTTCTGGAAGCCGACTCCTTCTCCACCTCCGTGTCACTTGCTGCTTTTATTAACTTTTCCAATGCTGATGATTAACTGTACACAAGCTGTTTACACACTGACCCCCACCTCTCCCATATTACAGTAGAGGCCATGTTGTGTATTTATGTCCAACTGCGCATGCGTATAGACCCAAAAATACATAACATGGCGTTGACCTTAATATGGGCGAGGTAGGGGTCGGTGAGAAAATGGTTCATGTACATCTGCGTTGGAAAAGCTTCCAGAAAATATCCAGTGTATGGTACGGGTAAAAGCGAACGGAGATCCATATTCCTGGCCAGTGACTATCAGCCGAAGGCATTATTGATGAGAACAATTGTGGTTAGAGGGGTTTTATCACACTCCTTCAAATCATTGTTCACACTTCTGCTATTGTCAACAACGGAAGACTGGAGACCAGGTTCTTTTTTTGTCATATTCAAATTACCAGTATAGGTATCTCACTCAATCTGGTTGTCGGGCGACCCTCTGGGGGTGTGGCCACTGGTAGGAGATGGAAATTGAGCTATCTCTGGTGACCACACCTCCAGAGGATCGTTGATGCAACGTTGGATCTCCTCACACTGTAACTGAATGTTAATGGACATATAATTGGTGATTATTCTCTTTATGTAAATTTGTACTTTACCATTTTACAGTCTAGCACATACACACTCTGTGTGTCAAGGCGGCGCTCGTGTCAGCAAAGTCTATTTGCCCGTGTTATATTATTCACTTTAATGTCCGTATGCTTTCAGGACATCCTGGAAGCGGGACAATGCAAATTCCAGAAGCAAGTAGCCTTCAATACAAGATGGAGACTGTCTAAATATAGTGTATGCGCTTCATATTTTTTCCAGTTCAACATTATTAATAATGTTATGTATTATTAATTATTTTATATTCCTAGATTAATTTCCAGTGGTATATGTACCCGGTATATGAAGAAAAGTTAACTTGTTGGAAACTCTTAGACCAAACATGTTTTTAGTAGTTTTGAAACCGAATTTTGAATTTACTGATTTTTAAAACTCGTGCAAGTTACATGTACTTAAAAACTGAACTTTCTCAAGTCTAATACTGGAATGTCCTTCAGTTTCAACACTAAATGATGTTAATGGAAAATTAAAATAGGAATATAAAAATGCTGTCCTTTTCAATTGTGAACTGCTCCTCTCAAGGTCACCAAAGCACTGCACAAATGCTGAATTTTCAATTTCAAATGTACATTTATTAAATACAATAACCAAATTCAATCAACAGTTGGGACATTATAATGACCTGTACCAGAGTAATCTCATTGTATTAAACTGAACAATAAAAATGATTAAATAAAAGCTACAAATGTGTACAAAGAAATGTCTTTCAACCTAATTTTTGGTCCAGCATGTTGATCTTTCCACTGCATGGCCATCCAAACCAATATCTGTTTCCAGTAGCCATATCTACCCATATTGTTTTGCCAGTAAAAAGTAGGTATTTTTATTTTCGAGTTTATAGAAGAGTTCAACAAATCTCATACAAAATGGCTCAAAATTGCAATGAAAATAATTTAGGCAAACACATAAATATATGCCTGCCTACTCACCTACCTACCAAGTTGGTTACTGGATACAAATATTATTGTGGATGGCCTCCTGTAGTTCTTATTCCTATTGTTACGTCATATATAATACCAGCAAAAACGCAACAGAACACGTTTGTGAAGTCAAGGATTAACAATCAAAAATATTTATTAACAACACTAAAATCAAATACAAAATAAGTAAGGCTAATACAACAAACAAATGTCCTCTGTACAGTCTTACTGTTCAATGCTATACCAGTGTATCCTTAAACGTCTGTGCTGACGTGCACATCTGATTTCCAAGTCCGTATGTCAAGTCCGTAATTTAACACTGCTCTGAGATCACGGTATGTCCATGCAATATCTGTCGCTTGTGGATGGATGTATAACCAAAGGCAGCCAAAGTCCGTTCACAGGAAACCAGTCCAGTAATCCGTATCAAAGGTACATGTATGACTCCAATGCACCCAAATTCCAGTTTGAAAATCTCTCCCCGATCACCGAATGTCACAATATTTATAGTCTATCAAGAAACTCTGGAACTTTCCGTTTCCCAGGCAACGACCGTAACTATGCAGTGAACACAAGTCTGGAAATTTCCATCGGTCTCACAAACCAATCAAACTCAAGTCAACTATTACTCCAGAAACTTCGATAGATATTACAATGCTATGACAACATATTTACTTGTAACTGACTAGGTCACGATTTCTAGAAACACCCATGGCGCACAACAACAGTATGGCGCAACAACAACAACACAGCGTAACAACAACAACACCGTGACACTATCTTAACTTCCTACCAAACTGAACTGCATCAACAGGTGGACTTAGCATGCCATTTTAAAAACAAATTCTGTTACCATGGCATAGAATAGAATATCGTTATTTGCTGATCACAGCGCCCTGAGAGGCTAACAATCTAATTAATACAGGAAAATAGAAACAAAACTAGAGGTTCCTCTTTGACCCTTGAGTTGCCGCTCCGGCATGAAGCCTATGCTGGTTGTTTTTTCTACGCAAAAACATACGTCTCTCACAACCTCCCACCTTGCCTTGAGTGGGCACATAATTTAAGGGAAAGTGCTATAAAATGAATGTAGCAATAATTATCCTAAACAAAGGTGCACTTCTAAAAATATTAATTACAAAGAGGCGATTTTTATTGTTGCAGTAACCCAGCGAGGAGTCAGGATTTATATAGCAATGAGTGGATTGTCGACATCTACAGCGTCCAACCAATGTGAAATAAATGTGTGAAGCATCAACTATTTCGAAACTGATCACATTATAGGAAAGATGCAAAACATCCAAGAGCCACACCTATAGTATACATGCTGTACCGTATAGAAGTTTCATGCATCTGCCTTCAGTAGTTTCCAAGATATGGAGTGAACAAAAATTGGACAGACAGATAAGCACATTTTGCATGGACCCACGCAAGCACTAGCTCACACCCAGACCTAAATTGGATCATAAGGCGCCATTCCAATGAAGCTTCCATCCAAGTTTGGTGAAATTTCGTCCAGATATCTTGCAGATAATGTATGTATAAACATGATCAATTAGATGGACGGGCGGACGATGGACATGGATAAATGCACACACACACCCAAACCTAATCAAATGAGGGGGCTATCCCAATGAACCTTCCATCCAAGTTTGGTGAAATTCCGTCCAGATATCTTGCAGACAAGGCCTGTATATACATGAACAATTAGATGGACGGGCGGACGATGGGCATGGATAAATGCACACACACACCCAAACCTAATCAAACGAGGGGGTTATCCCAATGAACCTTCCATCCAAGTTTTGTGAAATTCCATCCAATAGTTCTGAAGATATCTTGCAGAGGGGACAGACAAACATCCATCCAGATATCCAGACAGACAGACAGACAGCACAAACACTAGATGTCTCCCCTCCCCAAGTTGGGGGGGGGACATAATACAGTACTAATATCCCCATCCCTAGATTATACATGATTCCGTCCCCCTAATATTTAACCCCACAAAACATTACCACAATACTAGTTAACTTAAGTACTGTCAATGCCCAGCCGCTATTCCGGCTCTGGGGCGGAGGACAGTCAGACGGAGATGGCTCATTGCCATCTCCTACCGACGACCACCATCCGCCCCAGGCCGAAATCCCGGCTCGATGCGCCCTCCGCCAGGCGAGTGGGAGCAGGCCCAGTCCCGACCCCTGCCTGACCACGGCTGACCCATCGAGTCGGGGGCGGTTACTCACATTTCAGAAGTTAACAATTGCTGACATTTTACCACACTTTCTATGATCTGTGGTCAAGACAGAAATAAAACGCAAAAAGGACCTGGTGTGGTTTGATGAATATTGGCCCCCATGACGTACAGTTTGATTGACAATCAAGTATCATAATACAAAAGAAATTTGTCAATTAGTGTAAAGTGTATTGCTTCGAGTATTTTGGTAGGCCCTGGGTATTATGGTGTTCTAACAAAAACAGCATCTTGAAGTAGTGGATCTGTACGGAATCGTCCTTTTCGAGGCGAAAACAGCACTCTTTCTCTCTGTTAACATATGAAGCTAGTCGAGAAGCAAACTTAACCCCAAAATAATATTGACCGAGTCAATAGTTTGTTGTTACCCAAACACTGTTTTGGTTCTGGACTAGCTTCATATGTTTACGGAGAGAAAAGTGTACTGTTTTCGCCTCAAAATAGATGATTTTGCACAAATGCACTACTTCAAGATGCTGTTATTTAAAAATCATACGATCCAGGGCCAACAAAATAATCCGATCATAAGACTGCCGACAAGATGACATACTTTACACTAAATTGGCTAATTAATTTATCAGACCCTGTAGACCCACTTTTTTTCTGCTTGCGAATGGGACTGAAGGCAAATTTATTCAACAAAGTCTTTCAAATGTTTTCTTTTGACTCTCCTTCGCTTAGCAGGTTGGGGAGATGGCTCAGCAGCCGGATCAATCCCACTGCTACTTGGTGTTGCTTCTTTTTTGCGGTCAAGGCAAACAGTTTGTCTCTCAGTGTTTGGCCACCCCTCGATCTGCTGCGCGCTTTTTTCTGCCTGCCTCTGCGTGTGCCCAGAAATGAATTCCGCAAGCCGAGCATGCGTTAACTTTCGGAGCCATTCTTCAAAATACATCCTGCATTGGTCCAAGGGGGTGTCTGGGATTGTGTGGGCACATGCTGCCTTGAATGAATCCCATAATGCCACCGTGTTTTTAACTTCAGCCACACACACCCTCAAAGAAAATAAGACATGTATAAATAATTGATACTGATATATCTAACATGATACAATAGTGTGTACTGACAAGTGTTGCTCCAGCCTTCTGACTAAAATGCAATAATTCCTGATGCAAAGGTTCAGTTGTTTGTTGCATTTTGACAAAAGTCGAAACTTGAACAAGAAGCTATACTTGGATCTGGATCATTCAATCCATCCAATCATTCTATTGTTTGACAATCATAATTGCAGTGATACCAGAACTATTCCAGAGCTTAATCAGAAAAAATGGTATCAAAGAGAAATAACTCTATTGCAAGGCACAAGTTAGGTCTCTTGAGTAACTAGAGGCATAAACCTAGGTATAACCTCTACAGAAGTGGAGATAAAACAGATCTCTCTTTCCTCAATAACTTTTGATTCATTGATCATACAATCACAGAACTTCAGAGCGACTATCATGGTCATACGAAGTATATGCATCGTAAAGTGCAAAAAAAATAATTGCCAATCTAATTGCATAATAGCCACAAAAATACTTGGTCTATTATGATGAAAGTTAGATAGGAAACACAAATACTTGGTGTATTATCATGAAAGTTAGATAGGAAACACAAATACTTGGTGTATTATGATGAAAGTTAGATAGGAAACACAAATACTTGGTGTATTATGATGAAAGTTAGATAGGAAACACAAATACTTGGTGTATTATCATGGAAGTTAGATAGGAAACACAAATACTTGGTGTATTATGATGAAAGTTAGATAGGAAACACAAATACTTGGTCTATTATGATGAAAGTTAGATAGGAAACACAAATACTTGGTGTATTATCATGAAAGTTAGATAGGAAACACAAATACTTGGTGTATTATGATGAAAGTTAGATAGGAAACACAAATACTTGGTGTATTATGATGAAAGTTAGATAGGAAACACAAATACTTGGTGTATTATCATGAAAGTTAGATAGGAAACACAAATACTTGGTGTATTATGATGAAAGTTAGATAGGAAACACAAATACTTGGTGTATTATCATGAAAGTTAGATAGGAAACACAAATACTTGGTGTATTATGATGAAAGTTGAATGGAAACACAAATACTTGGTGTATTATCATGAAAGTTAGATAGGAAACACAAATACTTGGTGTATTATGATGAAAGTTAGATAGGAAACACAAATACTTGGTGTATTATAGTAGAAGGATTAGATAGGAAACACAAATACTTGGTCTATTATGATGAAAGTTAGATAGGAAACACAAATACTTGGTGTATTATCATGAAAGTTAGATAGGAAACAACAACACCATCTGATGCATACATGAAGCAATTTTTTTTTCTCATTTTTTTTATGAAAATTTTATAAAATCCAGAATAACCTTTTTACCTCCATTTCTAGAGAGAGGTTATACCAGAAGACAGTTCATGAACTTCTGGTTAACCTAACATCATGAGGGACAGATATCGTTCTAACATGGAAATTTCATCTATAAGACAATGGATATACATTTGATTTATCAATAATACACCTCTCTCTCGTCACCATGTGAAAAACATGAGATTTGTTTTCTCTTTTCTGTAGTTTGTCTTTCTTCTTATCGAGGTGATAATTTGTTTAAAATTCCTAATAGTACTACATCAATAATAGGTTACCCAAGTCAGCTGGTTCATCAGAGAGCCCAATTGTAGGTCATTTCCCTCCCCATCTTTTCCCTATGTCATTTGGGGGAAGTGTGATCAATTGTATGCTCCCTATACTGGGACCGTGATTGGCAATAAACTATTTTATTCTATTTCCTCCCCCCCCCCTTTCATATATTCCTCCGGGCTCTCATATTCACCCCACCCCCTTCATACTTATTTGTGCATATAGCTGTGAAATGTTAATGTAAGCACTTTCAATTTTTTCTGGAACAGTTTGTGATGAAAAGTTTTGCATTATTTTACCCAACACATACAAGAAAAATTTAAAATAAAATAAGGAATATTTGTTACCTCAAGCAACAGCTCATAGGCAAATATATATTTGGGTGAGTGGAGGGGGATGATGGGGAAGGAACATGACCAGGGAGGGGAAATTTAGCTCAATAAATCAAGTGATTTATTACCTTCAACATGCCCTTTCCATAACGACGGAAACTCTCTTCATTGGCATACTTCATGACTATGTCAATTGTTTCACCCAGAAAAGGCAGAAATGACAGCTTTGGGAGGAATAGTCCACCTCGATCCCGGATCCGTAAACCCACTGGAACATCAGCCCCTTTCTTCTCCTCTTGTGTCATTTTCAACAGAAAAGTCAAATCGTACAGATTCTGTGCCTGTTGTGGTTGTCTGAGGGAAAGTCGGGTGTTCTGTTTTCGCCTCTTGCTAACTTTCCATATTTCACCCATGCAGCCTCCCCCGAGGGATAAAAGGCCACGTTTTGTTTCTCGTCTTGGGTGGCTGCTGTAACCGGTCGTGTTGGGCTGCCGGCAGTGCCGCTACTCTCGCCTTGGCTGACTGAGGTCGCCGCCGCTTCCTCGATCTTCTCACCTGCAGTCTGGCCGTACACGAAAACACAGTGACACAGAAAGTTAAATATCGCCAATTTGTCTTCTGTGCTGGCATCGGAGTCGAGATTTATTTCGGAAGATACAAACTTCTGGCCAACGTGCGAAAAGAAGTCTATCGTGAAGTCCGAATATGATGACTTCTTCATGGATTTCTTCACACGGAGTTGCTTCTTGTGCAGCATCTGGTAACCCTTTGTCAAAGATTCCACAGTCCTGGATATTCGCCCAGTTTTCTCAAGTGCATCCCAGATAGCTTTCCTCTGTTGATTTTCAATGATATGAAGCTCAGATCCCAGCAGTTCTTTCACCTTCTCAATCACGTTCGTTTTGGCGGCCATTTTGTCTCTCGAAAAACTCCCATGATTCATTGCGCTGCCTGTGGTTATCGACTCTGATGCTGGATTTGCCTTCGCGCGCTCTCTGAGCCATTTCCTGACATTCTAAAATTGTCTCCCCTGAGAGTTCGCCTGTTCCCGCTAGGGGGCAATGTTTTCAACTGGATGCGCTAAAATGGGGAACATGCCGTCGATGACACTGACTACATCATTGCATACTTCTAGTTTCATGAACTTCTGATGTAATTCAAATACATGTACATGTTGCAGAGATAATGTACCAGCATCTGATTATAAAGAATAATCAATGAATAAAAGTAAATTAGCAGCCTGAATTATGTGTACATGTAACCGACATAAGTTTATACATGTATTGTGATGTCATAACACAATACCGTCATAATTAGTATATTGCAACAATGTAAGTACAATGATGCCATTAACAAAGATGACGTCAAAAGATAATGCAGTCAATGCACCATAAGCTATCAGATGTTCAAGTGTACATGTACTGTTGTGTAGAGGAAAACCATACAATACAAATTGCATTTACCATAAAGGAGTATGGTACCATAACCATTTCGCAATGGGATATAAAACATGAATTATATGAGTATTAGTTTGTTACATGTACTCTGTCAGGCTAAAGGGGTTGGGTGGGAGCGGGATGAGCACCATTACAAACATCACAGGTTAGCTGCATGTGCCAGGGTCAGGCAAAGGGCAAACAATTGAAAGGGAGGGTGTGCAATGCACATCATACACAGAATAGATTCCGGTGCTGCTATACTATATTCGAATATTGATGTGTGTGTGTGGGGGGGGGAAGTACTGTGGAGTAAGCATTGTTATTGCATTAAGATGTATAGTCACAAAAAATGGACAATTTCTAACGGAACGAGTTCTCTGCGTCTGTGGGCAGTGAATACTTGTTTCTTGCCTCGAAAATCAACTCGAATTCTAGGATAATAGCAATGAAGTTGTCATTGAGGTTGAGACTGGTACAGTGGAAGGAAGGGAACTCATAGTGTTTCTAAACCCATAAAAGAGATCTAATGTAGCAGGTTTCATGCATGGCTGTAAATGATTGTTTCATGGAATGTTGACAGGCTCTCAAATATCTTGAAATACTATGGCAGAAGCAGCTATGGCTGGCCAAAATAATAAAATGAATGAAAATATTATTCTCCATGGTTTTCTGTGCATCAGCAAAACATTTTCGAATTAACCTCAGTAGCCCTCAGTCTACAAGGGAGCAGCGTACTGAATTATCATGGGAGGCTGCTGTGAAAAGGACTACATTTGGAGTCTTCGGTCAGAGGAGGCCACAAACACAGAGCCTATTCATATTTCATATATCAAAATAATTCTGTGAATCTTAGAAATATTTTGAGGCCAAAACATTTGAGTGCTGAAAATTTTGTTGACTGAATGACCTGTTTATGTATACTATGATTGTCTTTTTGAATTTGGTGCTAATACTGTTATATGGAAAATGGAATAGGTCTTTGGAGTATGGACGCGGATATTCTCTAATGGACGACGGCTGGATTATGAATGACGGACTAGACACTTGTAACTGTATCGAACAACAACAACGCTGACATGTAGGCTCATTTTCCACAAAATACATCAACTTCACCTGACGGATCACGTATCCACTACGCAAATGAGATGTTTATATTCACTACGACTCTGTCAAGTAACTCCAGTAACTTCGAAAAAAAGTGGAAATTTTTTGCTCATCGCCAGCTCAATTTCAATATAATATGTCGTCTGCAACAGTTACAAAAATGGCGCCCAAAAATAGCCTCGTTCCGAAATGCATGATGTCATCACCAATTCACCAGTAATTTCATAATTGTTTTTCGGAATTCATCCATTCTGATTTTGTATCAACCTGAATTTTACACAAGCTACAAAAATACCATTTTCTATTTTAGAATCAAGTTTTGACGGGAATTCCAGTCTGTGACTTCTACAACACCGGGATTCTCGTTTTTTTGTTGTACGAAATAGTGCATGCCATTCTAAGCAAACTAGAATTACTTTTCGCTGATTCAAGAAAGTAAATTTCCATTATTGTAAAAAAAATATTATTCTGAGATGCAAAACACCCGCCTCCATGATTTCGCCAACACCACTAAAATCTTGTCAACCATTTGCCTATCTTGCAAGATCAGTATATCGAAATTTCATGGAAATCATATAAGTTGTTTAGAAGATATCATGTTACACATGCTTACCTGCGTTCATGTCCATAGACCCACATGACCAAATACCACACAAAAACACAAGCAGGTGAAACCTAAAGCCCTAGGAATATGGCACATAAGAGTTCAATGAAAAAACGTCGTTCAGACGAAATCGTGAAAGGTTTCCCTATGCTCTAACTACAGCGTCACCTAATAGTGAACAGAGGCCATGAAAACTCAAACTGACAAATTTCTCCGGCCCAGGGAGTAGGCACACAATGTCTGACCCGAAAATGTTTAACAGTTTCAGAAATATTCACGTTCAAAGCAGCGGCGGCGGCGGATCCGGCGGAGTCGTTTCTCATGGAAACATAAGAGCATCCACTTTGTGGAAATGCTCTATTAATGAGTAACTCGAGAACAGTATAACAAGTTACCTGGTCATTTATTGAACTTGTCTCTATGGAACTAATACAGCGAAGGGTGATAACGGAATCAGTTACCATTCCTCAGGTATGACCCCTCATAGCAAAACAATACGGAAGTATATATACGACGATCGTCCTTATGGCTTTTCATCATGCATTCTTATTTTTATGACCAATGTTAATTACCTCATCTTTTTAAACAAAAATACTTAACCCTCATTCATAAAATTTCTTAATGAGCACCCGGTTGGACATTCACCACTGTGAGCTATCCATGTTAGGTCCGATGGCCTTTCTTCACACAGCTATCCTGACACACTGACCATCAATATATATTTTCATCGGTGAAACTTTTCCCTACACACCGGTGCGGATATAATCGTCACCTATATGGCTTTGAGTATTGATCCCTATCTACATGACGGCGTGATTTCTCTCGTATCTTTTTAGATTTTTTTTGGGGCAACTTTACGGGCATATTGAACATATGTATGGCTTAACACCAGTATGAGTTCTCTGATGGTACGCGAGGAGGTGTTTCCAGGAACAGCTATATGGACACAATTAACATCTGTATGGCTTTTCGCCGGTATGTGTTCTCTCGTGGTTAATAAGGTGGTCTTTCCGGACACAGCTATATGGACACAATGGACATTTGTATGGCTTTCCACCAGTATGAGTTCTCTGATGTTTCTTCAGATCAGTTTTCTGTGTAAAATTATACGTACATAATGAGCATTTGCATGGCTTTTCAACAGTATGAGTTTTCTGATGTCTCTGCATATTACTTTTCTTGGTACAACTATGTGGACAAATCAATAAATAAATTGTGCTTCATAAGTTTAATGCCTATGGTGCTACCCAATGATGAACAAATATCACGAAACTACATGATGAAGGAAAATTCCCAGGTCTGGCCTGGGCAATGTAGATACTGGACTCAAGTTATGAGAATTTCACGTATTAAAAAACGTTCATTTGGCTTACCACTGGGAATGTTATATTCATGTTAAAAGAGCAGCGTACTGAATTATCTTGGGAGGCTGCTGTGAAAAGGCCTACATTTGGGGTTTTCGCTCAAAGGAGGCCACAAGCACAGAGCCTATTCATATTTCATATATCAAAATAGTTTTGTGTATCTCAGGAATATTTCGAGCCCAAAACATTTGGGTGTTGAAAATTTGTTTTGGCCGCGTGACCTGTATCCAGCAGCAACAGCAACGCTGATATGTGGGCTCATTTCCCACAAACTACATCAACTTCAGTTGAGGGCTCATGTATCCAGTACGCGAATGAGATGTTTATATTCAATGCGACTGGCAGGTAACTCCAGTAACTTTCAAAAAAGTGGAAATTATATGCTCATCGCCAACTCAATTTCAATGTAATATGTCGTCTGCAACTGTGACAAAAACGGCGCCCAAATGAGATCCTCGATTTTTTTAAACAAAAATACTTAACCCTTATTTATCAAATTTCATAATGAGCACCCGGTTGAACATTCACCCCTGTGAGCCACCCACGTTCGGTCCGATGGCCTTTCTTTACACAGCTATCCTGACACACTGACCATCAATATATATTTTCATCAGTGAAACTTTTTCCTACACACCGGTGCGGATATAATCGTCACCTATATGGCTTTTGAGTATTGATCCCTATCTACATGACGGCGTGATTTCTCTCGTATCTTTTTAGATTTTTTTCTCGGGGCAACTATACGGGCATATTGAACATATCTATGGCTTAACACCAGTATGAGTTCTCTGATGGTACGTGAGGAGGTGTTTCCAGGAACAGCTATATGGACACAATGGACAATTGTATGGTTTTTCGCCGGTATGTGTTCTCTCGTGGTTAATGAGGGTGTCTGTCCGGACACAGCTATATGGACACAATGGACATTTGTATGGCTTGTCACCAGTATGTGTTCTCTGTTTCTTCAGATCAGTTTTCTGTGTAAAACTATACGTATATAATGAGCATTTGTATGGCTTTTCACCAGTATGAGTTTTCTGATGTCTCTTCAGATGATTTTCATCTGCACAGCTAGAGGGACACAATGAGCATTTGTATGGCTTTGCATTAGTAGGAAATCTCTGATGTTTCTGCAGACTGCTTTTATCGGAGAAGCTGTACGGGCATATAGAACATAAGTACGGCTTTTCGCCAGTATGAATTCTCTGATGTGTTTGCAGACTGCGTTTATCGGAGCAGCTGTACGAGCATATAGAACATATGTATGGCTTTTCACCAGTTTGAGTTCTCTGATGTCTCTGCATATTACTTTTCTTGGTACAACTATATGGACAAATTGGGCATTTGAATGGATTTTCGCCAGCATGTGGTCTCTCAGGGTCTAGCTTATCACTGATCAGGCCTGCGTTTTGGGTTCCTAGGACATGTGTCAAGGAGGTGGTGGTTAAGCTGGAACAGCTAGTGTTCACCAGAGTATAATTTCTGCATACATTATAGGCCTGATACAGATTCACAGGAAAAGGTTTTTCCACCAGAGTTGTATCATCCTCAAGTCTGGTCTGCTCGGTAACACTGCATGTGCCCGGAAGCTCCTGGAAGATCAAAACAATCAGTCTTGTTATCATGATTGGACTATCTAACAAGGTTAACAAAGTGTTTTAAGAATCAGCAATATATCACTGTAACCTATTATCCATGGGAAGAAATGGCTATTTTACATGAGTGGGAAGGTGAGTACGATTTAACGTCTTTTTCGATTATGTTTCTCTCATATCAAGACGTTGCCTGCATGTGCCAGGCCAGGAGAGTGCTCACAGTTCCTTTTATCCTGGACACCTATCAGCCCAGCCAGTAAAGTGCCCGGTCACTTATCCAAGATTGATCTTGGCTATTTTATGTACATTTTTCTGGAGCAATTTATGTTAATAGGCGGGGTAAGTGGGTGGTTGTTGGAGGAATACATGGTTCGTACTCCATGTAAGAATCACAAGACAATGCATACACTAGCCAACTCTGGGAACAAAAATGTGTCTAGACTATAGAGTCTTTTCAGCTGCACAAAGACTCTGACAATAGCTTCCAACATGAAGTATCCGCCGGACCCAGTGGATGGGTCAAGATTATAAGAATATGTAACACTTGAACGTGTGCGGGATAGTTTCTCAATTTGAGATGCGATTCAATTTGCTATATCCTTGTGTAGTGTTGACAAATCAGTATGTCACGGTCTTCTTCGTGGTCAATATTTGACCAGATAATGTATGTTTGCAAGAGTTGTCACCTTTGCTGTATATAACATACACGGGATACACCAGGTATGACTTACTTGTTTAATCGGTCTATGTACAAGGATCTTCTGTAGTGGCTGGCCATTTGCATGTACATCAAACTCGACTATGGGTTCTTCTTTTATTGTTACATTGTTGTGTATTCCAGCTTGGATCCCCAATTCCTCCTTCAAACACATATCCTTGGTACTTTGGCCCCATAATTCGTCCTTTATCACTGACTCGTCCGTTTGGTCAACATCCTCCCGTTTCACTGATACATCTTCCATTTCTTTTCCCTATGAAACTAATGCGGTCTTGTCTGAAAAGACACAATACCCTTTTTAACAATTATTTCTCTCTCCGCTCGAAACATGTACCACTTCGTGGATTTTCTGTCCATAATCTATATATATGGACAGAGAAATACAGTCAGATGTTTGGTCAGACAAAGACCTACCAATAATCCATCTTAACTCATGCGCAAAACGAGCACGGGGCAACGGTTCTTCTGTTGTTTGTGAAAACATTTGCTCAGCACCATCAGCGGACATCTTGAGGCGGTAATTGAGAACAGACCATTCTCCTTTGAGATGTTGATAATTCATGGTTATGGTGATTTAATACATACGGAAACTGATCAGTCAAATTGGGAAGCTTTCCAGTTAATCTCCAGTTGCACACTGAAGATCACAGAATGTAATCCTTCGAGGGATATCACCAATACTAGAATTTCACAATGATAAAATAGATAAAGTTCAGTCATTTTCAATAGGCTTCCGTTGCCTCGCCCTTGGCGTATGTTATATGAAGTTGGAAAGCCTGGCAATAATCCATCAAGATGAACAGACAGACAGACGGGCAACGTTTTTTTTAAATGATTCAATGTTCTTTAACGTTTTGACATCATGGAACAGCAGATATCTCACAGCTTACATACATTAGATCAGTTAAAATACAGACAGAAATCTTGATCACAATATCTCACCTCGTCTATAGACGGGTGTATAAGACCGGAAGTTATTCACCTCGTCTATAGACAAATGTATAAGACCGGAAGCTATTCATCTCGTCTATAGACGGGTGTATAAGACCGGAAGTTATTCATCTCGTCTATAGACGGGTGTATAAGACAGGAAGTTATTCATCTCGTCTATAGACTGGTGTATAAGACCGGAAGTTATTCATCTCGTCTATAGACGGGTGTATAAGACCGGATGCTATCATTACCCATAATCCAATTCCACGGTCGCGGTTGCATTGACCACTAGTGACGTAAAGGCATCCTGACATGCGCATTATGCTGATATGCTTTCAAAATCAACCGTTGTTCCGTTCACGTATGTCTGCAAGAAATTTTGAAACGCGCCGATATGTCGTGTTTACACATTCGATTTACGTTATTAAAAGACGTTCGTACATAAGTTTAAAGGGACGTGGAGGCATGAAGTTACAGAAACACATTTACTGAATCGATGAATGACCGCTTTGATGGTAAAAACACCTAAATCATCCAAATACTCAAACTGTCTTACCAGTCTAGAACATACCCAAGTTCAAATGCAAATATTTTTTTTCACAGCTGAGGTTAAGAATTGTGAAACGGTGGAGAAATCAAGACACTGGGCTTGTAAATACAGGTCACCTTATAGAATCTAGATCCAAATTATTGTGAAAATACGAAGCCTCTCAAAACACATACAAAAGTTTCAACCAGTCTAGTTTGTCAGGGGTATCTATTAGACATAGGTGGAGCATTACTTGGAAATACGTTTCAATATTGCTCTACTCATGGAAGCTCGAGCCTCGAGCTTGTATCTTTGTTACATTTCATCATATTTTAAGTGCTTAAATTGTTGCCACCACAAAGCCCTCAAGGTATTAGTGAGGCTAGTATTGTTGTTATTAAAACTGCTGAAAAGAGTATATATGAAGACAATGGCATACCTGCTAGGCCGAAATTCTCTTAACCCCACATATATTTTTGTTGGCATGCGTGTCAATACGCTAGCATGAGCAGAGCTAAGCGTGAGCAGCATTGCTTTCTATGTATGATTTATTTAAGTGTAATAAATCATGTTTTCGCCCAGACACATGGTATTTGCCTATTAGTATGTTATCTGAGTGATATTAGACAAACACTGCTGAAATGAGTATTTATAAACATAATGGCATTGTACGTGCAGTCCATTTAGACAATGTATAAATGATAAATATTGAATAATCAAATATTAAGCATGCAAGCTTATAATCGAATAATAAAGTGAAAACAGTACAATTGGTCTGTGTGACTTTCGGTCAATCCAAATTTTATGGAATAAGCTCGCGCAAAATACAGAATAAGATTATCATACAGATACTGGTAAGACTTTTTTAGCCAAATAGTTGACAATGAATTTTAAACAATTCCCAAAATTTAACTTTGTTATCTGGTATATGAAAATAAATTTGTGAAATAATATAATTGCCAACTATTCCGCTAAAAATGAATAACCCTTACCAATATTTGTATGATAATCTATCTTTTGTTCTGTATTTTGCAGGAGTTTATTCAACATTTCGTGTAAGTTTGATTGACCAAGGTTGACACAGCCTAATTGTAATGTTTTCACTTTATTGTTGGGGTTACAAGCTTGTACCTCGGAATTTAACATTTACACGCCCAGAAACGTCCAGTTTAAAATTGCAAGTCCAGAAATGCACTGCACGCACTAACTTTTTTAATTCGGCATACGCTTATCAGCAATTTCCAAAAATACTCTGTAACAACAACAACAATAACACGCGGTTCACTAATTTATTGTTGTTGTTGATCTATTACTGGTGCTACAAGAAAAAAAAACACATGTTGTTATATCCCACAATGCTGTTCTCTTATGCTTGCGATACTTGTCGGTGGGCAGTGTTCGATCGATCAATATGCATTGTCATCCTCATTGGTGCAGAGTAAGACAAAGAAAACCCATATTCCCAAACATTATTTAGGCCGGCAGGGAAAGACATATCTTAATTGGTAGGGCAGGTAGAAATAATACGTACATTGCAAACAGGAAAAAAACATGTTCATGTAATTTACAACCCTTTTCACTAACCCCTTAAGGGCAAATCTAAGAAGATTCAAAATTACCCATCGAAATGATAGTCCTAGGCAGTGTTTGCCAAATATCTCCAAAATGGTTAAAAGGATTTGGATGAAAATTTCGCATAGAATGGTTCAGATTGATGTGGTTATTCCAATGCAATTAGAAACCAAATATATTACTATTTCACCAAGAAATCACTCTTGCAACTTACCGCATTGAACTGTAAGGCTGCCAGGGTGCATTACTTGGATAGGAATTTAAAAACGCCCAACAAACTTCCTTTAAATCAATCACAATTAGATCCCACACAGATAATTGGAAAAGGAATTGAGGATGGCTTCAAAATTGAAAATTTGCAAGCAGGAAATGGGCACAGGATGTAAATTTTGCACTGCCATTTTCTGCAAGTACTTCTTTTACAGCTGAGTTGAATATTCAGTTGGTAAATTTAACCCTTGATTACAGAATACAGCAGACATAGAACCATATTACACGAGTATACACGACGAATATTTGGGGGGTTAATCTACATGTGTGTTTAAACAGTGTACTCCCCCCGTTTTACATAAGAATGGAGCACATGGTCATCGAGTTATGACCAGCTACAAGGTAAACATGCGTTGCATAGAGGTCTGACCTGTTCTGACAGATTTATTCACGCCCATAAAAGAGTATTGAACTTAACTATCATATTTCCAACTATATACAAGCATGATTATTGCCTATACAAAGAGTTTTTGGACAAATACAAACCACAAGTGATGGGTCGCTTTCCTCCATGTGTTGTTGTTGTGTGGAGGATTCCACACTTACGCCACACTATCGTCCGCCAGCAATTCGTATCTGACCGAGTATATGAACAGAAATGCCCAGCAAAATAGTACTACAGGTATCAGATACTAAAAATGCAAAAAGAATTATTGTGTAAGTAAGAAACGACTAGTGCCCTATAGAATGTATTTACTAAATCCATTTACAAAAATTGACAAAAATAACTTGGAGTGCACGATGCATGGTGACGTCATGGTTCGCTGATTTCCGCAGGAGTCGTCGGAAAAGCCCGAATGTCATTTAACTCACAACAACTGAGTCAAACCACCCAGATATATAGTCCCTTCACTAAAGGATAATTATTAATCAATAGACGATTTAATTGGTATTATGACAATCCATTAATACATACTAAGGAAACATGTAAGGATTCGTTACAGTTCGGGATGTTGAATGAATGTTAGATTTCCGGCGCATGTTTATGCAGCCAAGGTGCTTGACCCAGCCAGTTTGTGACGAAGAAAACGGCGGGGCGGAGCTTTTGAAAAGAACGTAAAACTACACATGGAAAGAGGTTAATAATCCAACATTTGCTTCATTGTGTCTCCCTTGGTAGGTAGTATTTCACTTGATATAAGTAACAATCTTGCTCTGCGTCTAATTGTCAAAGACGGTAATATCATAATTTTTATTCTGTACCATTAGTAATATTGTAAACAATACAGCGAATATTACCTACCCATAATTCCAAGCGACAAGTAAAGTGAAGAAGATGCCATGGCGGATCATTTGTCGCTCATTTCCTGCTTGCAAATTTTCAATTTTGAAGGCATTCTCAATTCCTTTTCCAATTATCTGTGTGGGATCTAATTGTGGTTGATTTAAAGGAAGTTTGTTGGGCGTTTTTAAATTCCTATCCAAGTAATGCACCCTGGCAGCCTTACAGTTCAATGTGGTAAGTTGCAAGAGTGATTTCTTGGTGAAAAAGTAATATATTTGGTTTCTAATTGCATTGGAATAACCACAACAATCTGATCCAAATCCTTGTAGCCATTTTGGAGATATTTGGAAAACACTGCCTAGGACTATCATTTCGATGGATAATTTTGAATCTTCTTAGATTTGCCCTTAACTTCTGTGATCTAACGAAAGTCGTTGTGTCTGTGACGAAAATGCCCGTGACCTGGAGAATGTCATTTTCGTTCTACGCTGACATTCTAAATAGCATTGTGAATGGACCGACAATGGTGGATATTCGACTTACCTGTATTAACTGTGCGCTGAAACTTTCAGCGAGGGACGTGTAAATATCCCTGACACGCATCTTGCATCGAAACCGGGCGAGAGAAGTCGAACTCTGTTGATCTGACACGAAATCCAACACCGCCGGAGTCTATACTTTCGCTTTATGGGGGCTGCCATGTTTGGACGCGCAATGGATTCTGGGAGCCAGAGCCTATATAAGACGCAGAGAATGGACGTTCGGCATTCTGTCATAGACATTCGGCCAGTAAGTATCGTGCGGGAGAGCACAGAGACAGGATCGCTGCAAATGCGCCGAAAGGGCCGAAAGTGCCGATTTATTGCCGAAATAGCACCGAACTGGGTTGGAAAGCCGACAGCCGAGCCATAGCTTAGGAATAATAGATACTAACACGCACAGTATCTGAGGACGAGAAGTCCACAGTGGTTCGCACGTCTACAGTAGTTGTTATTCAGCATGCATGACGCATTAAAGTCTAACTTCTAACTGTACCGTGCGAACGATATCTACGGGAAATACAGAGCACCAAATATCCCACACCTGCAGCCTATTTTCATACAAATGCCATTCAGTATGTATTAAACATTAAAGTCTGGTATTTTGTCCGCGGCTAACGTTTTGCTTCGGCAATAGGTGATTAACTGCTTATTAGCCAGTGGTATTCGTACATAGGAACAGGTTCAGTGTAGTCCTCTACCTGAGCACCGGGCCGAAGTACTTTGCCGCAGTCCTCGGTTAATAGCAAATTATCACCGCTAGCGTTGGCTATGTATTTTACATGATTACAAATACTTACTCACACACAGACACCAGATCATCGGCCTTCGGGACGAGATCTGCACATACGGCTCACACTAGCTCGCACTTCAACACAGACTAGCGTTCGAGGTTACGACCGAGAATTGCGTACGTCTAATTCACTCACTCACCTTACCCCTATTGGTCGTATACAGGCTTCGGCTAGATGCGATCAATAACACATACTTGCTTACATACAAGATCGTCGGCCTTAGGGACGGAATAGATCTAATCAGTCACCTACACCAGTTACCTACAGGCCTCGGCTAGGAGTAACTGATAACACAAGCTTACATCCACTGTACATATTTACACTGTCGCAGGGCTCGAATTATGCTTTGCCGCAAGACTCTGAATTCTATTACAAATCATTGATATTAATTGACATTACACTGTAAAGTAATAATAAACCCCCGAGACCAGGGCATTATTACCACATATATATGCAGACAATCTGAGCCTATTAACTCGTTCTTGGGTCAACGCCGTGAGGGCCGAAGTCGGGTCGCCGAAGAGGGGTCGCCGAAATCGGGCCGAGCCGAAGACGTGAAGTCTGCCGAGCCGAAGACGGGTCGCCGAAATCGGGCCGAGCCGAAGACGTGAAGTCTGCCGAGCCGAAGACGGGTCGCCGAATTCGGGCCGAGCCGAAGACGTGAAGTCTGCCGAGCCGAAGACGGGTCGCCGAATTCGGGCCGAGCCGAAGACGTGAAGTCTGCCGAGCCGAAGACGGGTCGCCGAATTCGGGCCGAGCCGAAGACGTGAAGTCTGCCGAGCCGAAGACGGGTCGCCGAATTCGGGCCGCCGATAACAGAGAAGTGCCGAGCCGAAAGGGGCTGCCGCCGAAGACGCTGTGGTGTGCCGTACAGGCCGACGCCGCCGAAGGGCTACTGCTAGGAGAGGCAGTGATACGGAGAGGATTCCAGAGACGATTAATAACGCTTAGATGAACTGGGCCGTGTAGCCTTAGACACGGTAGATGTTCCATACAGTCCGGGGCTACGCCTACGACCGGAGAGGAACCAGAGACGCCGTACCATACCACGACGAGAGCCAGTCTGGACGAGACTGGGCCGTGACGCGTCATAGAGTAGGGTCTCTTGTATATATTGTATATTATTAGTCTTTCTCTTTAAGATAAAGATAACACTTAACGATAACTACCTCTAGAGTAGGGATCTTTATTACAGGTATTGTGCGCGTACAGACCTGTGTACATTGCAGAATACAATATTATTACTTTATTATTGCCTTGGTTGTTTCTACAGGTCCCTCCCATCCTACCTCCTCGATCCAGACAAGGTGACAGGTTGAATCGGACCTTCCTCGTTGGCCAATTCCAGTCATACGAGACTGCGTTCACATCAGCCTGACAATTTGTCACAGGGGCCTGAGACCAGGCCGCCTCAAGTCTCGTGTACACCGCAAAGACAGACGTTTTCTGACCGCTCGAACGTCACAACTGGTGGCAGCGGTGGGATGGCCAACACCGGGAAACCGAGGGAGAAGGGACCACCTGGGAAGAAATAACAAAACCAAGCATGACGACTATTGGAGATGTCGGCGCCGAACTACGTCCAGCGGACAGCGATTGGCAGTCAGGGAGGACGAGAAGCCAGCGGCAGCTGTCCACAACGCCAACTCCGAGGGACCGAGAAGAGTCACGACGAGGAGTGGCGTTTGAGGCACCGAAGAGTGTGGATTTGCTAGACCTGCCCACAGTAGAACTAGACGCAGTGCTGTCGGCTCCCCCAGCTGACCTGTCGCCGATACCTGCGTGGCAGACGTTGCCCGACATGAATGGAAGTTATCGAGCCCCTAAAGACTCTGGTTCTGATAACCTCGGTCTCGGGGGCCGATACGAACAACGTGGCGACGATTCGATCGTAGAGATAATGGAAGAGATTGCCGAGCTACGACAAACCATCGGGTCTATGGCCAGAGCGTTCGAGTCGAGTGTATCGATGATGGCGGGCCAGATGTCCAGAATCACCGACGGCCAGATGCGGGAAAGAGAGGCAATCAGACGACCGGACACTGAAAACGACGCCGCAGAGCTGAATGCGAGTTGTGGAACTGCCGAAATGGTTGGTGATTGCCGCCGAACCGAATGTATGTCCGGGTCGCAGCAGGGTTGCGATCAGACGCCGCCGCCGCCGAGGAGAGGACGAGATGAGCCCACGAGCTGGAGGCAGCCATTACAGACATCGACACCTGCGGTCGAGGTGAGGCGACCGATGTTGACTGCGGCAAAGGCAGCTACTTATGATGGGACGACGCCATTACGGGATTATCTCTCCCATTTCGATCACTGTGCTGCTATCAACGGATGGACATACTCACAACGGGGTCAATATCTGGCCGTCGCTCTTCGAGGATCTGCTCAGCAACTTTTAGCCAGCTTGAAATCAGAACCTGGGAGCGCTGACTATGGACGATTGAGGGATGCCTTGGAGAAGCGGTTTGCTCCGCCGAATCAATTGGATTTGTATAAAACGCAGTTGAAAGCCAGATACCGAGAGAAGTCAGAAGATCTTCCGGGTCTAGCCCAGGCTTTATTTCGGCTCGCACAACAGGCTTATCCCGATGCCGGAGAGGACGTACAGGATACCTTGGCAAAGGATCAGTTTTTGGAGGCTATTGGGGACGAGCTTAGATTTCTTGTATGGCAGACGCGGCCGAAGACCTTAGATGCAGCTGTACACTCTGCTGTAGAAGTAGAAGCATTCAAGTCCTCGCAACGCCGTAAGACTTGGGAAACCGCGAAGTCCACGGTTCCTAGTAAAGATGAGGGAATAGCTGCAACCTCCGAGGATGACGAAGAATCTGAAGCTCGCCTGAGAAAACAGATCAAAGAATTGATGGAGGAAATAATGCGAAAGTCTCAGCCTCGACCACAGCGACGACCACAAACATACGCCAGAGGCCAACAACGGACTTATGGGAATCGGGAACGAAGTAATGCTTGCTGGTCGTGCGGTAGAGAGGGTCATTACCGGGTGGACTGTCCAGATGTGCCCAGAACAGATCACTCTAAACCGCCGAGATCGCCCAAGAACCCTCCCAAAGTTAATACTTCCGGGGAAGCTGGACTCTATTTGCCTGCCAAGATCGGGCCAGTGAAGATGTGGTGCTGTGTTGACACGGGGGCGTCGATTTCCCTCCTGAGCGAGAAAGTCTACCAGCAGCTGAGTCCGCGGCTCAAACCAGCCCTGAGGAGCCCGTCTTATGCTAGTATTCGAATGGCTGACGGTACGCTGATGCCCCTGAAAGGTGAAGCCGATTTTAAAATCACTATAGACGGTACCACACGAACCCAGAAGATGATAGTCGGGGAACTGACAGTGGACGCTCTCCTTGGGTACGACTTCCTCAGCACCCACTGTACAAAGATCGACACGGAGCGCCACAGGGTCAAGTACGGTGGCCGCTACATCCAATGCGAGGTCGTGGGGAGCGCAGGCTGTTACCGTGTAGCCGTGACCGAGACTGTGACTATTCCTGCTGGAGCCGAAGCCGTTGTAACAAGAAAAGTCCGTGGGGGCCTACCAGGCGAGGTAGGGATGATTGAAAACGAACCGGAGTTTACCCAGAAGACAGGAGCCATGGTGGCCAGGGTCCTCACCGAGGTTGACCGCGACTGGGAAGTCACTCTGAGGTTTCTCAACTTGTCCTCAGATCCGACTGTAGTCCAGGCCGGGACACTCTGTGGCCGTATGGGTGAAGTAGAAGTAGTGGACGATCAAGTTTCGAGTGCGGCCGAAGCGTCGACGCCGAGCCGTGCGAAACCTAGTAGACAGAGGCCCGCCGTGCCGACCAGCGCATGTCCAGACCACCTTACAGATCTGGTTCGACGATCCAGCGAAGGCCTAGAGACAGACCAAGCCCTGGCTGTAGAAGATTTGGTCATCCGATACGATACTGGATCTAGATCGAACGACGATGGTACAACATCACATAAAGACTGGAAGTGCACCACCCATCCGCATTCCGCCGAGGCGACCGCCGATTCACGCCCGTGAAATGATCGATGAGCAAGTTGAAGACATGTTACAGCGTGGAGTGGTCGAGCCATCCAGTGGACCGTGGTCAGCGCCGGTAGTTCTGGTGAAAAAGAAGGACGGGAAAATGCGCTTCTGCGTTGACTACCGTGCTTTGAACAAGATCACAGAGAAGGATGCTTACCCGTTGCCGAGGATCGACGACTCTCTGGATTCTTTAGCAGGTGCAAGTTGGTGGAGTACCCTTGACTTAATGTCAGGGTACTGGCAAGTTGAAGTGTCCCCCGAAGATAGATGCAAGACAGCCTTTGCAACCAGGAAAGGTCTGTACCAGTTCCGAGTTATGCCGTTCGGGCTGTGCAATGCGCCCGGGACCTTTGAGCGGCTAATGGAAGCCATCCTAGCAGGACTCCATTATGATACGTGTCTTGTCTACCTTGACGATATCATCGTTTTTGGACGGACGTTTGACGAGATGATTCAGCGTCTTGATGGGGTCTTCGAGAGGTTAAAACAGCATGGTCTTAAGCTCAAGCCGTCCAAATGCGTCATAGGGGCACGACAAGTCCTGTATCTAGGCCACGTGGTATCGCAGAATGGGATTGGAATTGACCCACAGAAGATCCGTGCTGTGCGAGACTGGCCTCCACCCGTTTCGCAGACCGAGGTTCGGAGCTTCCTGGGTCTCTGCAGCTACTATCGACGTTCCATCCGGGATTTTGCCACCATTGCAGCGCCGCTGCATACGTTAACTGAAAAGAAGACAGTTTTCATATGGGACAACACAGCGCAGCAAGCCTTCGACACCCTGAAAGACAAGCTGACAACCGCGCCTGTGCTTGCTATGCCAGACTTTAAGCTCCCTTTCATTTTGGACACGGACGCGAGTAACTATGGCATCGGGGCCGTTTTGTCGCAGGTGATCGATGGAGAAGAGAAGGTCGTGGCATACGCCAGTCGTGTGTTGTCGAAGGCCGAACGAGCCTACTGTGTGACGAGAAGAGAACTACTTGCTGTTGTGCATTTCGTCAAATGCTTTCGACACTACCTGTTTGGGCGGAAGTTCCTGCTTCGCACCGATCACGGCTCGCTGAGATGGCTCATGCGGTTCAAGGAACCGGAGGGACAGCTGGCCCGTTGGATTCAGGCCCTTGGCGTCTACGATTTCAACATCGAGCATCGTCCGGGTAGAAAACATGGTAACGCCGATGCACTGAGTCGTATCCCATGCAAACAGTGTGGTCGATCAAGCAGCGATGACGTTCAGGCAGCCGCCCGTGTGATTGAGATGGTGTCGCCAACCGAAGGATTCGGCCGAGCCCAGGCCGAAGATCCCGACCTACAACCTGTTCTCGACTGGGTGCGGCAAGGTAGCCGACCAAACCGGGAGGACGTCAGTCCGTACGGACTCGTCACGAAAAGCCTGTGGGGTGCCTTCGATATGTTGGAGATTTGCGATTCGCTGCTAGTTAGACGTTGGGTGGATGACCGTGGTAATGTCAAGCGACGACTGCTGGTTGTACCTCGTTCCTTGCGCCGTAAAGGTTTAAGAGAGTGCCACGACGGCCCCACCGGTGGACATCTCGGAGTAAAGAAGACTTTGGCGAAGGTGAGGCAGGCCTATACCTGGCCTGGCCTGCAGACGGACATACGCCAATGGTGCCGAAGCTGCGATGTATGTAACAGAAGAAAGCAGGCTGGACGCAAACCGCGAGGACCACACAGTGGACAGATGACTGGTTGTCCGGGAGAGGGGATCGCAGTTGACATCCTTGGGCCAATGCCTGAGACGGGCAGTGGAAACCAGTATATTGCGGTCATCGGAGACTATTTTACCCGTTGGGTCGAAGCCGTTGCCATGCCCAACCAAGAAGCTCCTACTGTTGCACAGGCTGTGGTGGAACACTATGTGACCAAGCTCGGTGTTCCGATGGCGATCCATTCAGATCAAGGCCGCCAGTTTGAGAGTCGAGTTTTCAAAGGGATGTGCCGAATTTTGGGGATGAGGAAGACAAGGACGACGCCATACCACCCCCAATCAAATGGCATGATTGAGCGGTTCAACAGAACATTAGCCCAAATGCTACATGCCAGTGTTGACCGTCATCCAAGCGACTGGGACCTGCATATACCGCTTGTAGTGATGTCCTATCGTGCTACAGCCCACGAGACGACAGGTTTCTCGCCGAATATGATGGTGTTCGGGAGAGAAGTCTCTCTGCCGTCTCACTTGATACTGGGAGCTCCTCCACGTCAGCAAGTGGAACCTACAGAGTGGGTAGGAAAACTACGGGACGAGATGGACGAGATTCATCGTAACGCCCGAGAAGTGACTGGGAAGAGCCTGCGGCGCCAGAAGAGGGTATATGATGGCAAGGCCTTTCCGCAGAAGTATAAACCTGGAGATCAGGTGTACCTGTACATTTCTGCTCCAAGACGTGGAGAGAATCGGAAACTACGAGACCGCTGGGCAGGACCATACGTGATAAAGGAAGCTCTCACGGACGTGACCTACCGCATTGCAGATGAGGAAGGAGGTCTCCGGGTTGTTCACCATGACAAGCTGAAGCCTTTCTATGCTCGTGAGATGTCCACCAGTGAGTCAGAAAAGACGTCTGGAGACGATGGAGACGTAGAATCGGATGATAGCGTCGGACATGGGGCTATCTTTCCTTACCCCATGGAACCATCGACTGTCGTCAGAACGCCGACTGTTGACCGGCGACCTCGATTGACCCGGGGCGGGCGTGAGATATGGCAACCACGGAGATTTGCCGATTTCGAGGTTGATTTGCAGTCTGCATCACCATTGGATCTCGAGATGGAAGCTTTACCCCCGGCCGAGGCCGAGACAGAACCGCGGCGGACGACCCGAGGTCGAGTGATTAAACGCCCCGCGCGTTATCGGGATTAATGTAATTCGGCAGTGTTTGGTCAGTGCCGTGAAGCAGGGACCTGATGTCTCCTTCTTCAGTGACGACCCAGCAGACCGCTGGGAGGAACGTCTGATGTAATTCTACCATATTGAAGCCTTTGTTATTATACTGTGGACTATCTACACTTTCGGATAAAAGGCTGCGTGTTAATTCTACTCACCTGTGATTGGTAGCTGTGCCAAGCTCCATGACGAGGGCGTCGTGTTTTCGAAGGCGTGGGTAGTGTGACGAAAATGGCCGTGACCTGGAGAATGTCATTTTCGTTCTACGCTGACATTCTAAATAGCATTGTGAATGGACCGACAATGGTGGATATTCGACTTACCTGTATTAACTGTGCGCTGAAACTTTCAGCGAGGGACGTGTAAATATCCCTGACACGCATCTTGCATCGAAACCGGGCGAGAGAAGTCGAACTCTGTTGATCTGACACGAAATCCAACACCGCCGGAGTCTATACTTTCGCTTTATGGGGGCTGCCATGTTTGGACGCGCAATGGATTCTGGGAGCCAGAGCCTATATAAGACGCAGAGAATGGACGTTCGGCATTCTGTCATAGACATTCGGCCAGTAAGTATCGTGCGGGAGAGCACAGAGACAGGATCGCCGCAAATGCGCCGAAAGGGCCGAAAGTGCCGATTTATTGCAGAAATAGCACCGAACTGGGTTGGAAAGCCGAGAGCCGAGCCATAGCTTAGGAATAATAGATACTAACACGCACAGTTGTTATTCAGCATGCATGACGCATTAAAGTCTAACTTCTAACTGTACCGTGCGAACGATATCTACGGGAAATACAGAGCACCAAATATCCCACACCTGCAGCCTATTTTCATACAAATGCCATTCAGTATGTATTAAACATTAAAGTCTGGTATTTTGTCCGCGGCTAACGTTTTGCTTCGGCAATAGGTGATTAACTGCTTATTAGCCAGTGGTATTCGTACATAGGAACAGGTTCAGTGTAGTCCTCTACCTGAGCACCGGGCCGAAGTACTTTGCCGCAGTCCTCGGTTAATAGCAAATTATCACCGCTAGCGTTGGCTATGTATTTTACATGATTACAAATACTTACTCACACACAGACACCAGATCATCGGCCTTCGGGACGAGATCTGCACATACGGCTCACACTAGCTCGCACTTCAACACAGACTAGCGTTCGAGGTTACGACCGAGAATTGCGTACGTCTAATTCACTCACTCACCTTACCCCTATTGGTCGTATACAGGCTTCGGCTAGATGCGATCAATAACACATACTTGCTTACATACAAGATCGTCGGCCTTAGGGACGGAATAGATCTAATCGGTCACCTACACCAGTTACCTACAGGCCTCGGCTAGGAGTAACTGATAACACAAGCTTACATCCACTGTACATATTTACACTGTCGCAGGGCTCGAATTATGCTTTGCCGCAAGACTCTGAATTCTATTACAAATCATTGATATTAATTGACATTACACTGTAAGGTAATAATAAACCCCCGAGACCAGGGCATTATTACCACATATATATGCAGACAATCTGAGCCTATTAACTCGTTCTTGGGTCAACGCCGTGAGGGCCGAAGTCGGGTCGCCGAAGACGGGTCGCCGAAATCGGGCCGAGCCGAAGACGTGAAGTCTGCCGAGCCGAAGACGGGTCGCCGAATTCGGGCCGAGCCGAAGACGTGAAGTCTGCCGAGCCGAAGACGGGTCGCCGAATTCGGGCCGAGCCGAAGACGTGAAGTCTGCCGAGCCGAAGACGGGTCGCCGAAATCGGGCCGAGCCGAAGACGTGAAGTCTGCCGAGCCGAAGACGGGTCGCCGAATTCGGGCCGAGCCGAAGACGTGAAGTCTGCCGAGCCGAAGACGGGTCGCCGAATTCGGGCCGCCGATAACAGAGAAGTGCCGAGCCGAAAGGGGCTGCCGCCGAAGACGCTGTGGTGTGCCGTACAGGCCGACGCCGCCGAAGGGCTACTGCTAGGAGAGGCAGTGATACGGAGAGGATTCCAGAGACGATTAATAACGCTTAGATGAACTGGGCCGTGTAACCTTAGACACGGTAGATATTCCATACAGTCCGGGGCTACGCCTACGACCGGAGAGGAACCAGAGACGCCGTACCATACCACGACGAAAGCCAGTCTGGACGAGACTGGGCCGTGACGCGTCATAGAGTAGGGTCTCTTGTATATATTGTATATTATTAGTCTTTCTCTTTAAGATAAAGATAACATCGTCTTTAAGGACGATACTGATCTAGGTCGAACGACGATGGTACAACATCACATAAAGACTGGAAGTGCACCACCCATCCGCATTCCGCCGAGGCGACCGCCGATTCACGCCCGTGAAATGATCGATGAGCAAGTTGAAGACATGTTACAGCGTGGAGTGGTCGAGCCATCCAGTGGACCGTGGTCAGCGCCGGTAGTTCTGGTGAAAAAGAAGGACGGGAAAATGCGCTTCTGCGTTGACTACCGTGCTTTGAACAAGACCACAGAGAAGGATGCTTACCCGTTGCCGAGGATCGACGACTCTCTGGATTCTTTAGCAGGTGCAAGTTGGTGGAGTACCCTTGACTTAATGTCAGGGTACTGGCAAGTTGAAGTGTCCCCCGAAGATAGATGCAAGACAGCCTTTGCAACCAGGAAAGGTCTGTACCAGTTCCGAGTTATGCCGTTCGGGCTGTGCAATGCGCCCGGGACCTGTGAGCGGCTAATGGAAGCCATCCTAGCAGGACTCCATTATGATACGTGTCTCGTCTACCTTGACGATATCATCGTTTTTGGACGGACGTTTGACGAGATGATTCAGCGTCTTGATGGGGTCTTCGAGAGGTTAAAACAGCATGGTCTTAAGCTCAAGCCGTCCAAGTGCGTCATAGGGGCACGACAAGTCCTGTATCTAGGCCACGTGGTATCGCAGAATGGGATTAGAACTGACCCACAGAAGATCCGTGCTGTGCGAGACTGGCCTCCACCCGTTTCGCAGACCGAGGTTCGGAGCTTCCTGGGTCTCTGCAGCTACTATCGACGTTTCATCCGGGATTTTTCCACCATTGCAGCGCCGCTGCATACGTTAACTGAAAAGAAGACAGTCTTCATATGGGACAACACAGCGCAGCAAGCCTTCGACACCCTGAAAGACAAGCTGACAACCGCGCCTGTGCTTGCTATGCCAGACTTTAAGCTCCCTTTCATTTTGGACACGGACGCGAGTAACTATGGCATCGGGGCCGTTTTGTCGCAGGTGATCGATGGAGAAGAGAAGGTCGTGGCATACGCCAGTCGTGTGTTGTCGAAGGCCGAACGAGCCTACTGTGTGACGAGAAGAGAACTACTTGCTGTTGTGCATTTCGTCAAATGCTTTCGACACTACCTGTTTGGGCGGAAGTTCCTGCTTCGCACCGATCACGGCTCGCTGAGATGGCTCATGCGGTTCAAGGAACCGGAGGGACAGCTGGCCCGTTGGATTCAGGCCCTTGGCGTCTACGATTTCAATATCGAGCATCGTCCGGGTCGGAAACATGGTAACGCCGACGCACTGAGTCGTATCCCATGCAAACAGTGTGGTCGATCAAGCAGCGATGACGTTCAGGCAGCCGCCCGTGTGATTGAGATGGTGTCGCCAACCGAAGGATTCGGCCGAGCCCAGGCCGAAGATCCCGACCTACAACCTGTTCTCGACTGGGTGCGGCAAGGTAGCCGACCAAACCGGGAGGACGTCAGTCCGTACGGACTCGTCACGAAAAGCCTGTGGGGTGCCTTCGATATGTTGGAGATTTGCGATTCGCTGCTAGTTAGACGTTGGGTGGATGACCGTGGTAATGTCAAGCGACGACTGCTGGTTGTACCTCGTTCCTTGCGCCGTAAAGTTTTAAGAGAGTGCCACGACGGCCCCACCGGTGGACATCTCGGAGTAAAGAAGACTTTGGCGAAGGTGAGGCAGGCCTATACCTGGCCTGGCCTGCAGACGGACATACGCCAATGGTGCCGAAGCTGCGATGTATGTAACAGAAGAAAGCAGGCTGGACGCAAACCGCGAGGACCACACAGTGGACAGATGACTGGTTGTCCGGGAGAGGGGATCGCAGTTGACATCCTTGGGCCAATGCCTGAGACGGGCAGTGGAAACCAGTATATTGCGGTCATCGGAGACTATTTTACCCGTTGGGTCGAAGCCGTTGCCATGCCCAACCAAGAAGCTCCTACTGTTGCACAGGCTGTGGTGGAACACTATGTGACCAAGCTCGGTGTTCCGATGGCGATCCATTCAGATCAAGGCCGCCAGTTTGAGAGTCGAGTTTTCAAAGGGATGTGCCGAATTTTGGGGATGAGGAAGACAAGGACGACGCCATACCACCCCCAATCAAATGGCATGATTGAGCGGTTCAACAGAACATTAGCCCAAATGCTACATGCCAGTGTTGACCGTCATCCAAGCGACTGGGACCTGCATATACCGCTTGTAGTGATGTCCTATCGTGCTACAGCCCACGAGACGACAGGTTTCTCGCCGAATATGATGGTGTTCGGGAGAGAAATCTCTCTGCCGTCTCACTTGATACTGGGAGCTCCTCCACGTCAGCAAGTGGAACCTAGAGAGTGGGTAGGAGAACTACGGGACGAGATGGACGAGATTCATCGTAACGCCCGAGAAGTGACTGGGAAGAGCCTGCGGCGCCAGAAGAGGGTATATGATGGCAAGGCCTTTCCGCAGAAGTATAAACCTGGAGATCAGGTGCACCTGTACATTTCTGCTACAAGACGTGGAGAGAATCGGAAACTACGAGACCGCTGGGCAGGACCATACGTGATAAAGGAAGCTCTCACGGACGTGACCTACCGCATTGCAGATGAGGAAGGAGGTCTCCGGGTTGCTCACCATGACAAGCTGAAGCCTTTCTATGCTCGTGAGATGTCCACCAGTGAGTCAGAAGAGACGTCTGGAGACGAAGGAGACGTAGAATCGGATGATAGCGTCGGACATGGGGCTATCTTTCCTTACCCCATGGAACCATCGACTGTCGTCAGAACGCCGACTGTTGACCGGCGACCTCGATTGACCCGGGGCGGGCGTGAGATATGGCAACCACGGAGATTTGCCGATTTCGAGGTTGATTTGCAGTCTGCATCACCATTGGATCTCGAGATGGAAGCTTTACCCCCGGCCGAGGCCGAGACAGAACCGCGGCGGACGACCCGAGGTCGAGTGATTAAACGCCCCGCGCGTTATCGGGATTAATGTAATTCGGCAGTGTTTGGTCAGTGCCGTGAAGCAGGGACCTGATGTCTCCTTCTTCAGTGACGACCCAGCAGACCGCTGGGAGGAACGTCTGATGTAATTCTACCATATTGAAGCCTTTGTTATTATACTGTGGACTATCTACACTTTCGGATAAAAGGCTGCGTGTTAATTCTACTCACCTGTGATTGGTAGCTGTGCCAAGCTCCATGACGAGGGCGTCGTGTTTTCGAAGGCGTGGGTAGTGTGACGAAAATGGCCGTGACCTGGAGAATGTCATTTTCGTTCTACGCTGACATTCTAAATAGCATTGTGAATGGACCGACAATGGTGGATATTCGACTTACCTGTATTAACTGTGCGCTGAAACTATCAGCGAGGGACGTGTAAATATCCCTGACACGCATCTTGCATCGAAACCGGGCGAGAGAAGTCGAACTCTGTTGATCTGACACGAAATCCAACACCGCCGGAGTCTATACTTTCGCTTTATGGGGGCTGCCATGTTTGGACGCGCAATGGATTCTGGGAGCCATAGCCTATATAAGACGCAGAGAATGGACGTTCGGCATTCTGTCATAGACATTCGGCCAGTAAGTATCGTGCGGGAGAGCACAGAGACAGGGTCGCCGCAAATGCGCCGAAAGGGCCGAAAGTGCCGATTTATTGCAGAAATAGCACCGAACTGGGTTGGAAAGCCGAGAGCCGAGCCATAGCTTAGGAATAATAGATACTAACACGCACAGTATCTGAGGACGAGAAGTCCACAGTGGTTCGCACGTCTACAGTAGTTGTTATTCAGCATGCATGACGCATTAAAGTCTAACTTCTAACTGTACCGTGCGAACGATATCTACGGGAAATACAGAGCACCAAATATCCCACACCTGCAGCCTATTTTCATACAAATGCCATTCAGTATGTATTAAACATTAAAGTCTGGTATTTTGTCCGCGGCTAACGTTTTGCTTCGGCAATAGGTGATTAACTGCTTATTAGCCAGTGGTATTCGTACATAGGAACAGGTTCAGTGTAGTCCTCTACCTGAGCACCGGGCCGAAGTACTTTGCCGCAGTCCTCGGTTAATAGCAAATTATCACCGCTAGTGTTGGCTATGTATTTTACATGATTACAAATACTTACTCACACACAGACACCAGATCATCGGCCTTCGGGACGAGATCTGCACATACAGCTCACACTAGCTCGCACTTCAACACAGACTAGCGTTCGAGGTTACGACCGAGAATTGCGTACGTCTAATTCACTCACTCACCTTACTCCTATTGGTCGTATACAGGCTTCGGCTAGATGCGATCAATAACACATACTTGCTTACATACAAGATCGTCGGCCTTAGGGACGGAATAGATCTAATCACACTCATCTACACTAGTTATTCACAGGCCTCGGCTAGGAGTAACTGATAACACAAGCTTACATCCACTGTACATATTTACACTGCCGCAGGGCTCGAATTATGCTTTGCCGCAAGACTCTGAATTCTATTACAAATCATTGATATTAATTGACATTACACTGTAAGGTAATAATAAACCCCCGAGACCAGGGCATTATTACCACATATATATGCAGACAATCTGAGCCTATTAACTCGTCCTTGGGTCAACGCCGTGAGGGCCGAAGTCGGGTCGCCGAAGACGGGTCGCCGAAATCGGGCCGCCGAAGACGTGAGGCCTGCCGAGCCGAAGTCAGGTCGCCGAAGACGGGTCGCCGAAATCGGGCCGCCGAAGACGTGAAGTCTGCCGAGCCGAAGTCGGGCCGCCGAAGACGTGAAGTCTGCCGAGCCGAAAGGGGTCGCCGCCGAATTCGGGTCGCCGAATTCGGGTCGCCGAAGACGTGAAGTCTGCCGAGCCGAAGTCAGGTCGCCGAAGACGGGTCGCCGAAATCGGGCCGCCGAAGACGTGAGGCCTGCCGAGCCGAAGTCAGGTCGCCGAAGACGGGTCGCCGAAATCGGGCCGCCGAAGACGTGAAGTCTGCCGAGCCGAAAGGGGTCGCCGCCGAATTCGGGCCGCCGAATTCGGGCCGCCGAAGACGTGAGGTCTGCCGAGCCGAAAGGGGCTGCCGCCGAAGACGCTGTGGTGTGCCGTACGGGCCGACGCCGCCGAAGGGCTACTGCTAGGAGAGGCAGTGATACGGAGAGGATTCCAGAGACGATTAATAACGCTTAGATGAACTGGGCCGTGTAATCTTAGACACGGTAGATGTTCCATACAGTCAGGGGCTTCGCCTACGACCGGAGAGGAATCAGAGACGCCGTACCATACCACGACGAGAGCCAGTCTGGACGAGATTGGGCCGTGACGCGTCATAGATAGGGTCTCATGTATATATTGTATATTATTAGTCTTTCTCTTTAAGATAAAGATAACACTTAACGATAACTACCTCTAGAGTAGGGATCTTTATTACAGGTATTGTGCGCGTACAGAGCTGTGTACATTGCAGAATACAATATTATTACTTTATTATTGCCTTGGCTGTTTCTACAGGTCCCTCCCATCCTACCTCCTCGATCCAGACAAGGTGACAGGTTGAATCGGACCTTCCTCGTTGGCCAATTCCAGTCATACGAGACTGCGCTCACATCAGCCTGACAATTTGTCACAGGGGCCTGAGACCAGGCCGCCTCAAGTCTCGTGTACACCGCAAAGATAGACGTTTTCTGACCGCTCGAACGTCACAACTGGTGGCAGCGGTGGGATGGCCAACACCGGGAAACCGAGGGAGAAGGGACCACGCTGGGAAGAAATAACAAAACCAAGCATGACGACCATTGGAGATGTCGGCGCCGAACTACGTCCAGCGGACAGCGATTGGCAGTCAGGGAGGACGAGAAGCCAGCGGCAGCTGTCCACAACGCCAACTCCGAGGGACCGAGAAGAGTCACGACGAGGAGTGGGGACCGGACGATCAGCGTTTGAGGCACCGAAGAGTGTGGATTTGCTAGACCTGTCCACAGTAGAACTAGACGCAGTGCTGTCGGCTCCCCCAGCTGACCTGTCGCCGATACCTGCGTGGCAGACGTTGCCCGACATGAATGGAAGTTATCGAGCCCCTAAAGACTCTGGTTCTGATAACCTCGGTCTCGGGGGCCGATACGAACAACGTGGCGACGATTCGATCGTAGAGATAATGGAAGAGATTGCCGAGCTACGACAAACCATCGGGTCTATGGCCAGAGCGTTCGAGTCGAGTGTATCGATGATGGCGGGCCAGATGTCCAGAATCACCGACGGCCAGATGCGGGAAAGAGAGGCAATCAGACGACCGGACACTGAAAACGACGCCGCAGAGCTGAAAGCGAGTTGTGGAACTGCCGAATTGGTTGGTGATTGCCGCCGAACCGAATGTATGTCCGGGTCGCAGCAGGGTTGCGATCAGACGCCGCCGCCGCCGAGGAGAGGACGAGATGAGCCCACGAGCTGGAGGCAGCCATTACAGACATCGACACCTGCGGTCGAGGTGAGGCGACCGATGTTGACTGCGGCAAAGGCAGCTACTTATGATGGGACGACGCCATTACGGGATTATCTCTCCCATTTCGATCACTGTGCTGCTATCAACGGATGGACATACTCACAACGGGGTCAATATCTGGCCGTCGCTCTTCGAGGATCTGCTCAGCAACTTTTAGCCAGCTTGAAATCAGAACCGGGGAGCGCTGACAATGGACGATTGAGGGATACCTTGGAGAAGCGGTTTGCTCCGCCGAATCAATTGGATTTGTATAAAACGCAGTTGAAAGCCAGATACCGAGAGAAGTCAGAAGATCTTCCGGGTCTAGCCCAGGCCTTATTTCGGCTCGCACAACAGGCTTATCCCGATGCCGGAGAGGACGTACAGGATACCTTGGCAAAGGATCAGTTTTTGGAGGCTATTGGGGACGAGCTTAGATTTCTTGTATGGCAGACGCGGCCGAAGACCTTAGATGCAGCTGTACACTCTGCTGTAGAAGTAGAAGCATTCAAGTCCTCGCAACGCCGTAAGACTTGGGAAACCTCGAAGTCCACGGTTCCTAGTAAAGATGAGGGAATAGCTGCAACCTCCGAGGATGACGAAGAATCTGAAGCTCGCCTGAGAAAACAGATCAAAGAATTGATGGAGGAAATAATGCGAAAGTCTCAGCCTCGACCACAGCGACGACCATAAAGATACGCCAGAGGCCAACAACGGACGTATGGGAATCGGTAACGAAGTAATGCTTGCTGGTCGTGCGGCAGAGAGGGTCATTACCGGGCGGACTGTCCAGATGTGCCCAGAACAGATCACTCTAAACCGCCGAGATCGCCCAAGAACCCTCCCAAAGTTAATACTTCCGGGGAAGCTGGACTCTATTTGCCTGCCAAGATCGGGCCAGTGAAGATGTGGTGCTGTGTTGACACGGGGGCGTCGATTTCCCTCCTGAGCGAGAAAGTCTACCAGCAGCTGAGTCCGCGGCTCAAACCAGCCCTGAGGAGCCCGTCTTATGCTAGTATTCGAATGGCTGACGGTACGCTGATGCCCCTGAAAGGTGAAGCCGATTTTAAAATCACTATAGACGGTACCACACGAACCCAGAAGATGATAGTCGGGGAACTGACAGTGGACGCTCTCCTTGGGTACGACTTCCTCAGCACCCACTGTACAAAGATCGACACGGAGCGCCACAGGGTCAAGTACGGTGGCCGCTACATCCAATGCGAGGTCGTGGGGAGCGCAGGCTGTTACCGTGTAGCCGTGACCGAGACTGTGACTATTCCTGCTGGAGCCGAAGCCGTTGTAACAAGAAAAGTCCGTGGGGGCCTACCAGGCGAGGTAGGGATGATTGAAAACGAACCGGAGTTTACCCAGAAGACAGGAGCCATGGTGGCCAGGGTCCTCACCGAGGTTGACCGCGACTGGGAAGTCACTCTGAGGTTTATCAACTTGTCCTCAGATCCGACTGTAGTCCAGGCCGGGACACTCTGTGGCCGTATGGGTGAAGTAGAAGTAGTGGACGATCAAGTTTCGAGTGCGGCCGAAGCGTCGACGCCGAGCCGTGCGAAACCTAGTAGACAGAGGCCCGCCGTGCCGACCAGCGCATGTCCAGACCACCTTACAGATCTGGTTCGACGATCCAGCGAAGGCCTAGAGACAGACCTGGCTGTAGAACATTTGGTCATCCGATATACTGACCTGTTCGCTAAGGACGATACTGATCTAGGTCGAACGACGATGGTACAACGTCACATAAAGACTGGAAGTGCACCACCCATCCGCATTCCGCCGAGACGACCGCCGATTCACGCCCGTGAAATGATCGATGAGCAAGTTGAAGACATGTTACAGCGTGGAGTGGTCGAGCCATCCAGTGGACCGTGGTCAGCGCCGGTAGTTCTGGTGAAAAAGAAGGACGGGAAAATGCGCTTCTGCGTTGACTACCGTGCTTTGAACAAGATCACAGAGAAGGATGCTTACCCGTTGCCGAGGATCGACGACTCTCTGGATTCTTTAGCAGGTGCAAGTTGGTGGAGTACCCTTGACTTAATGTCAGGGTACTGGCAAGTTGAAGTGTCCCCTGAAGATAGATGCAAGACAGCCTTTGCAACCAGGAAAGGTCTGTACCAGTTCCGAGTTATGCCGTTCGGGCTGTGCAATGCGCCCGGGACCTTTGAGCGGCTAATGGAAGCCATCCTAGCAGGACTCCATTATGATACGTGTCTTGTCTACCTTGACGATATCATCGTTTTTGGACGGACGTTTGACGAGATGATTCAGCGTCTTGATGGGGTCTTCGAGAGGTTAAAACAGCATGGTCTTAAGCTCAAGCCGTCCAAATGCGTCATAGGGGCACGACAAGTCCTGTATCTAGGCCACGTGGTATCGCAGAATGGGATTGGAACTGACCCACAGAAGATCCGTGCTGTGCGAGACTGGCCTCCACCCGTTTCGCAGACCGAGGTTCGGAGCTTCCTGGGTCTCTGCAGCTACTATCGACGTTTCATCCGGGATTTGCCACCATTGCAGCGCCGCTGCATACGTTAACTGAAAAGAAGACAGTCTTCATATGGGACAACACAGCGCAGCAAGCCTTCGACACCCTGAAAGACAAGCTGACAACCGCGCCTGTGCTTGCTATGCCAGACTTTAAGCTCCCTTTCATTTTGGACACGGACGCGAGTAACTATGGCATCGGGGCCGTTTTGTCGCAGGTGATCGATGGAGAAGAGAAGGTCGTGGCATACGCCAGTCGTGTGTTGTCGAAGGCCGAACGAGCCTACTGTGTGACGAGAAGAGAACTACTTGCTGTTGTGCATTTCGTCAAATGCTTTCGACACTACCTGTTTGGGCGGAAGTTCCTGCTTCGCACCGATCACGGCTCGCTGAGATGGCTCATGCGGTTCAAGGAACCGGAAGGACAGCTGGCCCGTTGGATTCAGGCCCTTGGCGTCTACGATTTCAACATCGAGCATCGTCCGGGTAGAAAACATGGTAACGCCGACGCACTGAGTCGTATCCCATGCAAACAGTGTGGTCGATCAAGCAGCGATGACGTTCAGGCAGCCGCACGTGTGATTGAGATGGTGTCGCCAACTGAAGGATTCGGCCGAGCCCAGGCCGAAGATCCCGACCTACAACCTGTTCTCGACTGGGTGCGGCAAGGTAGCCGACCAAACCGGGAGGACGTCAGTCCGTACGGACTCGTCACGAAAAGCCTGTGGGGTGCCTTCGATATGTTGGAGATTTGCGATTCGCTGCTAGTTAGACGTTGGGTGGATGACCGTGGTAATGTCAAGCGACGACTGCTGGTCGTATCTCGTTTCTTGCGCCGTAAAGTTTTAAGAGAGTGCCACGACGGCCCCACCGGTGGACATCTCGGAGTAAAGAAGTCTTTGGCGAAGGTAAGGCAGGCCTATACCTGGCCTGGCCTGCAGACGGACATACGCCAATGGTGCCGAAGCTGCGATGTATGTAACAGAAGAAAGCAGGCTGGACGCAAACCGCGAGGACCACACAGTGGACAGATGACTGGTTGTCCGGGAGAGAGGATCGCAGTTGACATCCTTGGGCCAATGCCTGAGACGGGCAGTGGAAACCAGTATATTGCGGTCATCGGAGACTATTTTACCCGTTGGGTCGAAGCCGTTGCCATGCCCAACCAAGAAGCTCCTACTGTTGCACAGGCTGTGGTGGAACACTATGTGACCAAGTTCGGTGTTCCGATGGCGATCCATTCAGACCAAGGCCGCCAGTTTGAGAGTCGAGTTTTCAAAGGGATGTGCCGAATTTTGGGGATGAGGAAGACAAGGACGACGCCATACCACCCCCAATCAAATGGCATGATTGCGCGGTTCAACTGAACATTAGCCCAAATGCTACATGCCAGTGTTGACCGTCATCCAAGCGACTGGGACCTGCATATACCGCTTGTAGTGATGTCCTATCGTGCTACAGCCCACGAGACGACAGGTTTCTCGCCGAATATGATGGTGTTCGGGAGAGAAGTCTCTCTGCCGTCTCACTTGATACTGGGAGCTCCTCCACGTCAGCAAGTGGAACCTACAGAGTGGGTAGGAGAACTACGGGACGAGATGGACGAGATTCATCGTGACGCCCGAGAAGTGACTGGGAAGAGCCTGCGGCGCCAGAAGAGGGTATATGATGGCAAGGCCTTTCCGCAGAAGTATAAACCTGGAGATCAGGTGTACCTGTACATTTCTGCTCCAAGACGTGGAGAGAATCGGAAACTACGAGACCGCTGGGCAGGACCATACGTGATAAAGGAAGCTCTCACGGACGTGACCTACCGCATTGCAGATGAGGAAGGAGGTCTCCGGGTTGTTCACCATTACAAGCTGAAGCCTTTCTATGCTCGTGAGATGTCCACCAGTGAGTCAGAAGAGACGTCTGGAGACGATGGAGACGTAGAATCGGATGATAGCGTCGGACATGGGGCTATCTTTCCTTACCCCATGGAACCATCGACTGTCGTCAGAACGCCGACTGTTGACCGGCGACCTCGATTGACCCGGGGCGGGCGTGAGATACGGCAACCACGGAGATTTGCCGATTTCGAGGTTGATTTGCAGTCTGCATCACCATTGGATCTCGAGATGAAAGCTTTACCCCCGGCCGAGGCCGAGACAGAACCGCGGCGGACGACCCGAGGTCGAGTGATTAAACGCCCCGCGCGTTATCGGGATTAATGTAATTCGGCAGTGTTTGGTCAGTGCCGTGAAGCAGGGACCTGATGTCTCCTTCTTCAGTGACGACCCAGCAGACCGCTGGGAGGAACGTCTGATGTAATTCTACCATATTGAAGCCTTTGTTATTATACTGTGGACTATCTACACTTTCGGATAAAAGGCTGCGTGTTAATTCTACTCACCTGTGATTGGTAGCTGTGCCAAGCTCCATGACGAGGGCGTCGTGTTTTCGAAGGCGTGGGTAGTGTGACGAAAATGGCCGTGACCTGGAGAATGTCATTTTCGTTCTACGCTGACATTCTAAATAGCATTGTGAATGGACCGACAATGGTGGATATTCGACTTACCTGTATTAACTGTGCGCTGAAACTTTCAGCGAGGGACGTGTAAATATCCCTGACACGCATCTTGCATCGAAACCGGGCGAGAGAAGTCGAACTCTGTTGATCTGACACGAAATCCAACACCGCCGGAGTCTATACTTTCGCTTTATGGGGGCTGCCATGTTTGGACGCGCAATGGATTCTGGGAGCCAGAGCCTATATAAGACGCAGAGAATGGACGTTCGGCATTCTGTCTCAGACAATCGGCGGGTGCACATCGTGCGGGAGAGCACAGAGACAGGATCGCCGCAAATGCGCCGAAAGGGCCGAAAGTGCCGATTTATTGCCGAAATAGCACCGAACTGGGTTGGAAAGCCGAGAGCCGAGCCATAGCTTAGGAATAATAGATACTAACACGCACAGTATCTGAGGACGAGAAGTCCACAGTGGTTCGCACGTCTACAGTAGTTGTTATTCAGCATGCATGATGCATTAAAGTCTAACTTCTAACTGTACCGTGCGAACGATATCTACGGGAAATACAGAGCACCAAATATCCCACACCTGCAGCCTATTTTCATACAAATGCCATTCAGTATGTATTAAACATTAAAGTCTGGTATTTTGTCCGCGGCTAACGTTTTGCTTCGGCAATAGGTGATTAACTGCTTATTAGCCAGTGGTATTCGTACATAGGAACAGGTTCAGTGTAGTCCTCTACCTGAGCACCGGGCCGAAGTACTTTGCCGCAGTCCTCGGTTAATAGCAAATTATCACCGCTAGCGTTGGCTATGTATTTTACATGATTACAAATACTTACTCACACACAGACACCAGATCATCGGCCTTCGGGACGAGATCTGCACATACGGCTCACACTAGCTCGCACTTCAACACAGACTAGCGTTTGAGGTTACGACCGAGAATTGCGTACGTCTAATTCACTCACTCACCTTACCCCTATTGGTCGTATACAGGCTTCGGCTAGATGCGATCAATAACACATACTTGCTTACATACAAGATCGTCGGCCTTAGGGACGGAATAGATCTAATCAGTCACCTACACCAGTTACCTACAGGCCTCGGCTAGGAGTAACTGATAACACAAGCTTACATCCACTGTACATATTTACACTGTCGCAGGGCTCGAATTATGCTTTGCCGCAAGACTCTGAATTCTATTACAAATCATTGATATTAATTGACATTACACTGTAAGGTAATAATAAACCCCCGAGACCAGGGCATTATTACCACATATATATGCAGACAATCTGAGCCTATTAACTCGTTCTTGGGTCAACGCCGTGAGGGCCGAAGTCGGGTCGCCGAAGACGGGTCGCGGAAATCGGGCCGAGCCGAAGACGTGAAGTCTGCCGAGCCGAAGACGGGTCGCCGAAATCGGGCCGAGCCGAAGACGTGAAGTCTGCCGAGCCGAAGACGGGTCGCCGAATTCGGGCCGAGCCGAAGACGTGAAGTCTGCCGAGCCGAAGACGGGTCGCCGAATTCGGGCCGCCGATAACAGAGAAGTGCCGAGCCGAAAGGGGCTGCCGCCGAAGACGCTGTGGTGTGCCGTACAGGCCGACGCCGCCGAAGGGCTACTGCTAGGAGAGGCAGTGATACGGAGAGGATTCCAGAGACGATTAATAACGCTTAGATGAACTGGGCCGTGTAGCCTTAGACACGGTAGATGTTCCATACAGTCCGGGGCTACGCCTACGACCGGAGAGGAACCAGAGACGCCGTACCATACCACGACGAGAGCCAGTCTGGACGAGACTGGGCCGTGACGCGTCATAGAGTAGGGTCTCTTGTATATATTGTATATTATTAGTCTTTCTCTTTAAGATAAAGATAACACTTAACGATAACTACCTCTAGAGTAGGGATCTTTATTACAGGTATTGTGCGCGTACAGAGCTGTGTACATTGCAGAATACAATATTATTACTTTATTATTGCCTTGGTTGTTTCTACAGGTCCCTCCCATCCTACCTCCTCGATCCAGACAAGGTAACAGGTTGAATCGGACCTTCCTCGTTGGCCAATTCCAGTCATACGAGACTGCGTTCACATCAGCCTGACAATTTGTCACATGGGCCTGAGACCAGGCCGCCTCAAGTCTCGTGTACACCGCAAAGATAGACGTTTTCTGACCGCTCGAACGTCACATGTCCAACGTGATTTGCCGTAAATTGATATTTGAGACTACACGTCAAAGCCTTTGATTATGTTTCTTCATATATTCGATACACTAATGAGCTATTCTTGTTTTTCAAAATACTTAGTTACTCACTTGTCCCGTTCAGACTGTTGAAGAAACAGAAGAAAATTCCAAGGACTTTCCTGCAACAATCAGCGATCAACGCGCCACAACAAATTAGACTTGCCAACTATGATAAAATTTCTGAACTCGGAAATGATTCGGAATTTGTTTTTAACTATCCAGGGGGCAAACATATTTTCTTTTCAGAAGCTTTCGAATATATTTCATTCAGACCTCCCTTGAAAAGGGATGAAACATTTATTGTATTGGAATGCCAGATATATGTAGATTAATACTTTACCGATATATCTATTCTTACAATATTTTGATCGATACGGCAGCTGAATTTCACAATACACATGAGTAGGCCTAATCTAGCAACCGCAAAATTGAGCTTGCAAAGTATGGTATCACACGAAAACGGGAAAAATTCATCATTTTGACACGTTTTCCAATGTTGTGTGTTTCACAAATTATTTGAGGCGAGAAGTTTCATTGAAACCAATTCACAACAGGCACTTACTTTAATACTTGCGTATATTGAACACATTAATCTAACGGTTCTTAACTTCAATGAATCAACACACTTACAATCTGAGGGGAAGCAAGAGGACAGTTATATGTTACAATCCATTGTGACAGCACAGAATATTGACAAATGACACTGTCTATAACAGAATGACTGTATAGTAAAACAGGCTGCGCGAGAACAGCAGGGTATCCTTTTCCAACGCCAATGTAAAATGTTGTTTTCACTAGCAGCACAGGTCCTAAAAACAAGTGTTTTTTTTTAGAGGGGGGGGGGAGAGGGGGGGGGGGCGGAGTTTAGGGTGAAGCGTCGAAAAACATAACTCCATGCTTTATATATACAAACACCAGGGTGTGAAATGTACTTTGGGTAAACGAGAAATAAACCGTTTACAGGGGTAAAAGCGTTCGGTGTACGGTGTTTTAAAGTATAACATCGATCTATTAGCTTTTGATACGTGTTTCAATAACGTTCTGAACGCGTTTCGTATTCGTTACGTTTGCTACTCAAAGAACGCGTTTATATCTCGCAAATGCGTTTGATCATCTGTATGTTAATTTATCTTTCGTTTCGCTTGAAACGCGATTCCCGAGCGCGTTTATGAACGCGTTCGCAAACGCGTTTAACCATCTGTATATTTCGTTTCGATTAAAACGCATTCAGAACACGTTTCATTGTTGTTGTTGTTAGAGAAACTTCGTCGGTCGAAAATATCATTTGGTTTGTAACTGCCCCCCCACCCCCCACCCCCAATTATTGTTCTTACCCATTGAGCTAGGGGACTGAAACTTGCCACACTATATACCTTGGGTCAAGCTCAACCAAGATGACCGCTTTGGTAACGTTAGAGTGACTTCATTTTCAAAAACGGCATTTTTGGGGTCGATTTCTCGTCTTTTCTCGATTTTTTTTTTATTTATGCAACTTCTCCACAAAAACTGCATGATAAATTAGTAAATATTATTGTCTTGTGAAATGAAATAGTTTTTGCCTACTTTTCATCGCGAAAAAGCAGAAATTTTCAAGAAATATGACAAAAAACATCACTTTTCTGGTACCCCACGTGGGCACCATCTTGAATTTACCCATGATCCTCTGCTGAAGTATGCAAATAGACTCAAAATGACTGACCGCAGTAAGCCATAAAGTCAAAGAGTTTCAGCTCTTCATTTTCCTTCGTTCCCGAGTCCAGAAAGTTTGGTAGGGGGCCATTTCGCCCCTCCTCTCCCCCCGGCCAGGTAGGGTTAAGGCCCGATGTCGACCCAGCATACACTTCCCACAATGCCAACATATATCAAAGACCAGAAGGTCTGTACAGAAGGCAGACCGCGGGAACGAAACTTCGACCAACAGAATCTCGCCATACACAGGTCACATATAAGGGAAGCTGTTAATAATTATGTTGTTTCAAGATGGATTAAAGACTTTAAAAGAGAACTATGGTGTAGAAAGATGTGAGCGATCTGTTCACACAGTTTAAAAAAAATGGCTGGAGGAGGACGTTGTTCGGAGTTCAAAGTAAGTCGAAACCAATAAAAATTTCAAAATACGTTGAAGATATGGTTGATTTTTTATGCAGGACGATGATGAACTAGCAGTGGCTGAGATTTCCGCAAAACTGAAAAAAAACAAAAAAAAACGCCTAGGTTTGTCGGTTTGCAAACCTACTGTAAATAATATTCCGACAAGTTAGGGTGGACATGCCAGAACACAAAATATTGTTAGCTCATCAGACAACGAAATATGGGCAAACGAAAGTGACGTTGTACTGTTTATGAAAACAAAGATTCTTTTCATGCTGTCATTTTCACTGGTGAAACCTCCGTGGCAAGGTTCATACTCCATGTAAGAATCACGAGACAATGGGTACAACAAAGTGTCTAGACTTTGCAGCTTTCAAATGTGAACGACGAAAGCATGGCGACAAATAGGAGAGGGAGCATCTGGTGTATTGTTTTGGTAGATAGGCAGTTAGCTTGGCTCCAGATGAAGTATAATACAAGACATTTAAAATAAAGAGATAAAACTAATTCGACTTCATCTGTAAAAGCATAAAAGACAAATAGCCAATTGATTCAATCACCAATTTATTCAACAATAACTTGTTTTCTGTCAGACTTGCATTGCCCACAGCACGGACCAGAGTACATAGATGTTATCCCCTGATACACCTTCTCCCATCAAAGCCCCAATGATTTTAGCAGAAACTATACTTTAACTGAAACACAACAGAGCGTGTATAGGCTCATGTATTTAAAATCCTGCTCGTGTGATATTGTGCAGCTAAAAACACAATTCACAAGTATTTTTCCATCTCATTGACTTTGCTCCCTGAAACAGAGCTACAACCCTGTAAAATGGAGATAAAAGAAGTTCTTTAAACATCCGCCACAGCAGACAATGAGCATATTATCTGTAGCGTTTGGTGATAAAGAAATAAAATTGACATCTAACGAATTTGCATAATAATGAGACATATTTTTCACCCATTAGAATATAATGTCATGTTACGATGAAGAGTTTTGAAATGTGGTGCGGTAAAGATATCTAAGAAATATCCAGAGCTCAAATGTTGTATCCAATTAACTATTTCTGTTACATAACTTAATACAGACAAAGTCTGAACATCTGGTTGTAAGTAACTATCCTGGCTCAATATGGACATCACAAAATCACAATATGTTAGGCAGTCGATGATGTAGGACATGGTTAGGATACACTTTGTCTGCAATATACTTGGTCATTTTCACTTCGCTGTCAGTCTGCTAAGTCTGCCATGCTGTATTTCCATATTTGGTTGCTGGAGGCTTCAAGCGACTGACCAATCGCAATCAAAGTCGGTTTGAGAAAGACGGGCCATCAGCTCTGCGAACAGGGTAAAATGAACGGTGAGTTTGGATTTTTATTCGGCCGACAAAGGTGTAATATTACACAAATATAATAATTTGAGGACGGGAATATATAGAGCGACACTTCTAGAATATGCTGGTGTGTTTTTGTTGTGAGGTAAACCGTTTATTTCTCGTTTCGCCCAAAGTATCTTCACGCCATGGTGTTTCGCACCATCCCCAAACTCTTGTTGTGGGGGGCCTGTGACTAGCAGGAAGACCGCCTTCCAGAGAGGTGGTTATAAAACCCTTAGTCATCAGTTGGATAACTCCTTTTGTTACAAATGTCGCTTGTGAGACCACGATTGTAAACACGTTTGTTTGCAGTAACAAGGTCAAATAAAACTTGAGTCAGTAGACAGGGAAGTATTTATTTCTATTCAGGGTGCAATAAATCCATCGGGGAAAAAATAAACTTTTTTTTTAATTACATTTTTTATGGGTAGTTACCACAAACAAACTTAATTTAATTTTGGCTGATCAACATAAGATGTGGAGCCACCTCAAGAAGACTAACTATATCTGATCCTCGTTCTAAGGGAGTGACACTTCCCATTATATATTCTCGGATCAGGCTCTACCAGAAAATGTAAAACATATAATCCAATATGGTCGCTCTGATGACGTCAGTGACCTCATATACCAACTGAAACTGAAACGGGGCTATTTAAATGTAAAATAGGCTGTTGGAATAATTCCACTAACTCTTTGATGTTTAGTTCCATGGCGAAGAGCCATACAATTTGTAGTCTCACATATTTCTCTCAATAAAGATCTCTAGTGCATTAGTGTAATTGTACACATATACATATTTAAAAAATAACTTGTGACCGATGGGACAGACATTTATTATGAAACCAACCTGATGAAATGATAAATAATGTCTTCTCTGCATGTTACCAATATTTGTAAAATATTTTTACTTTTTTTCAGATTATAGAAAGCAAATCCTTCTGCAGTAAATGACAAAAGATTAATATTACGATACAATGTAAAATCCTCATGGTTAGATGGACTGGATCTATGCTGGGATGTATCCTCTCATGGCATCATATTATTTACATGCACCTCCTCCTGTCAGTGCAGCCCTAGTTTGGAAGGTTATAAATTCTTACAATGGTTGTATGCAGGCTTGTACATGTAGCTTACTGCTATCTAAACATAATGACTTGGAGTTATGACCCTGATAGTGACCCTATCAGCTAAGTGAATCAAGCCATTGATCTAGGTCATGCATGTGTCATGCATGTGTCTATGCTGTAAATGGTATAGATGGTCTGGTGGAGGGGATGTGTGTGTGTTAGTCCCGAAGTTACATACCCTGCATACAATTTCTGCAAGAATGGAAGCCTAGAAAATTAGAATTTCTTGCCAACATGGCAAACATATGATAAGTCTGCCTTCACTATTTTCTTCTGTATATGTTAAGTGTTCTAAATAAAGTTTTTATCAACCAGCGATTTATGACATCCTTTCAGGAAAACTCTCTAAGTCAACCCCTGAATAGTATCCATTTTGTATTCATGCTCTAAAACAGGAAATCTCTTCGAAAATGACATATGAACATATATAAGAATAGCAGAAAATATTTAACTTGACTAATATGGACCAGGTGAAACAAAATCTAGCCAAAATAGTTGACCAAACTATCTGCAGTAGCTGAACAACTTGAGGACTTTTTTCTCCTGCTCTTCCTCTCAAAGCCTAAAGCAGTTAAATAAACAACCAGTCATCCTGGCAACGCTACCAAATGTGCTCAAGTTTTTCCTCACTACAATACAGGACCATTAGTCCCTACGGGTCTACATAGCCCCGTAAAAATGCATTTTTGTGGTCGATTATGCGATTAGATTTTCCTAATTGTTCATATCAGTATAATATCAATCAGCGCATTCCGCCGAAATTCAATTAAAGGTGAACGCTGTTAAGCTAACACACAAATCACCCTAACACGAAGCGCCATTACGGTTTATTGGATATAATGACAACGTATTAGTCTCTATCAATAATCCCCAACAGTGAACCATCCTTCCATTCCTTATTTGAATATGTCGAATTATTGGATGAACATTCACTCGACCACGTGTTTTCCACCCTACCAGAACTGAGCTATTTGACGCCTTACCCCCCCTCCCTCCCGCCCCCATTAAACATTTTTTCTACTGAGCTACGAATGTTAAACTTTCTACAATATATTTCGAGTTAACGCTCTACCAGGATCCGAACAAAAAAAATCTTTGATAACGTCACTGTGACACATATTCTAAAGTTTTTGTCGATCTTTAGGTCAGAATTCTCGAACTAATTATTTTTGCCATTTTCAACACGTTATCCACAGAAAATCTAAATTCCGAAGAAAAAATATGAACGCATAGTTTTTGCACACTACTTGATCACCATTTTGAATTTACCCATCGGAGGGTACGCAAATGAGTCAAAATGATTTGTCTTGCCGGAGATAGTGTAGAACGTTTGAGGAGGGGCGGGGGAAGGGGGGAATGAGGGATGTTTTAGCGTGTTAGGGTTAATGACGAACTAAAGCGCTACAGCATATGGTGGAACTTCGATCAGCCGGTTGTTCCTTTTTCTCCAGCGCAATGAGTTCAATTGTGTTCCTTGGAACTCATTCAGTTCGGAGTTACCGGTACTTGGACACTATATTGTTCAGCTAGGATGTCCACGCGCATTTCCGATTTACATTTCGCTTTTCAGATTACTTTTCTAATGGCATAACGAACATGAGTAAGAATTCTCCTATGTTCCTTCAAAACATTTTACAATGTATCTACAGAGGCATAATGATTTATCTCCTATATTTCAGACTATATTCAAATGCACAGCTATACGGGTATAAGGGACTGGTGTGTTTAACAACGGTATCAGTTCTACTCATATTCATATTCAGGTAAACTTTAGGGACAAAATCATAAGGACAATATGCTATTAGGTATGCGAGTTCTGACAGTGCTCTCTATTTCCATTCAAACACCTTTTAACGAGTTCATTGCACAGATAAACGAACAAGCGAACAATAAACATCTATATGGCTGCTCAATGATGTAAGTCCTATTAATTACTTTGAAACACCAGTCGAAATTAATAGGTACATTATTGACGTCTTAGAGAATTTCGCCAGTGCGTTTTTTTTTCATATTATGTAAACCTACCTTTTCCTCCACCTCTGCGGGGTCATAATGAGCAATTATGTTAGCTTATATTGACTATAATCTCATCCCTAATGAATCACTGTCACTAAAAAGCTACTGATATCATTAACATCAATATGGCTCGTCACCAATAAGAGTTTTGTTTTTCCTTCAGAACGCCTTTCACTGCAGAATAACAGGGGCATAATAGACATTTAAATGAACATTCCTGGGCTCGAGATCTCTCACTTTCCTTCAAAACATCTTGAAAAGTACTGTTATAGAGACGCAATGAACACCTAAATGACCTTTCATCACTGCGAGATCTCACGTTCCTTCAGAACGTCTTGCACAGCAGTTATAGAGACATAATGGACATATTTGACATTTCACGAGCGCCAGATCTCTCACTTTCCTTTATAACGTGGTATATAGCACAGTTTCAGAGACATAATGAACATCTATCTGAACTTTCACCAGCGAGAGATATATCGCGTTCTTTCAGAATGTGTTACACAGCACAGTCATGTGGAAACAATGAGCATCTATATGAACTTTCACCGACTCGAGATCTTTTATATTCCTTCAGAATGTCTGACACAGTACTGTTATAGGGAAATAAAGAACATCTATATGAACTTTCACCGGCCAGATCTAAAGATCCCTCACGTTCCTTCAGAACCTTGGTGTAGACCTTCTATTGAAAAGTTAATATCCTGGACAATAGACTTACAATACAACTTGCAGCAGATCCTTCGTCAATTATATTTCGTGAGACTTACACCAAATCGTTGCCATTCATGTGGCCTCAAAACACTTTTCACTGCAGTCATTTCCGGACAGCATTCCTCTTTTCAGCTATATTGAATAAATGGACATTTATACACCAATTAACCAGTGTGAGCTCACTGGTCTTCTCTTGGGATTACCTTCCACTGAATTAGCTGGCGACCATTATGTACGAGTTCTACCGAACACATCTCAAACCATATCTTAACGGGATTAAATAACATCTGTATATGGATGAACCAGTAGGAGTACGTTCGCGCGTCCATTTCACTGTGCAGCAGTACATACATGTATATAATGTAGATTAATATGATTTCTCTTCAGTGTGAGTTCTGCCATGACTTATCAGATTACCTTCCTGAGCCTATAGGCCTATCGATACGGAGCTAGTTGTGCGGTTTTTCGCCGTTGTGAGAGCGGCGAGCATTCTGTCATGTTTTCTGCCCGATTGACTTTCAATATGAATATTTGTATGGATTTTGGCCAGAATGAATTTTCCCATCCTACCCACTTGTACATGTACTCTCCGCTGCACGTCGAAGTGGACATAGTGGCCATTGTATGGCTATTTACCAGTATTAGTTATCTGGTGTTCCGTCAGATGGACATTCTGTACATAGATATACGAACACAGGATGTGTTACCTGGTGATGTTTCAGTCGGCTTTTCCTGGTACAACTATACGGTGCAAGGGATTTCCTGGGGTTCTTTCAGATAGCTTTTATTGGCACAGCTATACGGGCACAATGAACAGCTGCATGTCATTTTCTCAGTATCACTTTTCTGTGCACAGCTATACGGACATAATGAACATTTGTATGACCTTTCCTCAGTTTAACATTTCTCATGATTCGTCAAATCACTGTTCTGTGCACAGCTATATGGGCACAATGAACATTTGTATGGCGTTTCATCATTATGTGTTTTCTGATGGCTCATCAAAAATCACTTTTCTGTGCATAGGTATACAGAAACAACGAGCAATTGTATGGCGTTTCCTCATTATGTGTTTTCTCAAGTCTCGTCAAACTGCTTTACTTGACGAACTGATATTGACAGAATGAACATCGGTATAGCCTTTCACCAGTATGAGTTCTCTGGTGTATTGTCGGATGGCCTTTTTTAGCATCGCTGTAAGGACACAATGAGCAATTGTATGGCTATGCCGTAGTATGAATTCTCTCATGAAGCGTCAAATCACTTTCCTGTGCAGAGATATACGGGCCCATTGTGTAATGTTATGGAGTTTACCCTGTATGTATTCTCTCATGTTCCGTCAAATCACTTTTCTGTGCACAAGAATATGGGCACAATGAGCCCATGTTGTATGGTTTTCTGATGTCTCGTCATATAACTTTTCCTGGCGCACTTGTATCGACACAATATCAATAAAAAAATATATGGCCTTTTGCCAGTATCTTTTCTCTCATGTTTCGTCAAATCACTTCTCCGTACATAGTTATATTGGCACAATGAGAATTTCTATGGCTTTTTACCCGTATGAGTTCGCTGGTGTTTTTTCAGATAACATTTCTGAGCACAGGTATATGGGCAAAATGAGCAACTGTGTGGCTTTTCTCCAGTATGTGTTCTTAAATGTCTCGTTTTATCACTTTTATTGGCACTCGTGTATGGACAGAATGAGCACTTGTATGGCTTTTCTCCAGTATGTGTTCTTAAATGTCTCGTAATATCACTTGTTTTGGCACACTTGTATGGGCACAATGAGCATTTGTATGGCCTTTCACCAGTATGTGTTCTCTCATGGTTCGTGAGAGAACTTTTCCATGCAAAGGTATATGAGCACAATGAACATTTGTGTGGTTTGTATGGTTTTTCACCAGTATGTTTTCTCTCATGTGTCGTGAGAGCACCTTTATGTGCACAGGTATATGAACACAATGAGCATTTGTAAGGTTTTTCACCAGTATGTGTTCTCTCATGTTTCGTGAGAGCACCTATATGCGCACAGGTATATGAACACAATGAGCATTTGTAAGGTTTTTCACCAGTATGTGTTCTCTCGTGTTTTGTCAGATGGCCTTTTTGTGCACCGGTATATTGGCACAATGAGCATTTGTACGGTTTTTCACCAGTATGTGTTCTCTTATGAATCGTGAGATTATTTTTCTCTGTACAGGTATATTGGCACACTAAGCATTTGTATGGTTTTTCACCAGTATGCGTTCTCTCATGTGTTGTGAGAGCACCTTTACGTGCACAGGTATATGAGCATAATGAGCATTTGTAAGGCTTTTCACCAGTATGTGTTCTCTCATGATTCGTGAGAGTACTTTTCAGTGCACAGGTATATTGGCACAATGAGCATCTGTATGGCTTTTCCCCAGTATGAGTTCGCTGGTGTATTTTCAAATCACACTTCTGTGCACAGGTATATAAGCACAATGAGCATTTGTATGGCTTTTCACCAGTATGACTTCGCTGGTGCACTGTCAAACCATATTTCTGTGCACACATATATGGGCACAAAGGGCAAATGTATGGCTTTTCCCCAGCATGGTTTCTCTCATGTCTCGTCAAATTACTTTTATTGGTAGCCTTGTATGGACACCATGGACATTTGTATGACCTTTCACCAGTATGTGTCCTCTTAGATTTCTCCAGATCGACATGGTGGGTACACTTGTTGGGGCATGATGGACAGTTGTAAGTTTCAGTACAGGTGTGCATTCTGTAAGTGGAAAGTGGAAAGAAAACTTTGTAATTATTTGGCTTCGTTTTACATTTTCAAAAAAATATTCCACAACCGTTTCACCCTATTCGTCCACTGAAAATACTGTCCCCCAAAATTACACTAAACAGAGATGCAATTTTGTTTACAATTCAATGCCCGACCTCGTCACACACAAATCGGAAAATTATACCGAAATAGTTTAACCCCCGCTAACAATATATTAAATACATGTAACATTCCTTAATTTGTCAACTTGAATATTTGATAGAGACAAGTATGAGTAACATAATTTAAATGTACCTTTATGTTCAGGGATTAACAGCCAGAGTATATTCTCCTACATTCAAATGGAACTTTATTGTTCAGTGTGTATCTTCTTGATACATGATCGGGAATCAGACACAGGATCACGGTTCCCGTATTCACAAACTTTCGGATAGTTATTTCTTGAGACTCGTGGTCGTATTCGTTCCATTCTGTATGTGAGCCGTGCAGGATCACGAAACAGTGCATGCAATAGCAAAGTCTGAGTACAATATTGGGCCTAGCTTTGGTATGTTTAGATGGCCAAAATAGTCGCAGAACAGGTGCGATAGAAGTGCCAAAAATAAAATATCACATATACAAGAAATTGTTCTGTTAGCATGATACACCCAAAAAAGTTTCAAGGCACTGAGTCTCATCATTCTCGGATAACAGTGTCGTGAAATAGTGCATTCATGCAAAATCGCAAATTTTACCTGAAAACACCTATTTCTTTCTATAAACATGTGAAAATAAACGATAACCAAAACCAGCTTGATACAGCATACATTCAATTACGTAGTAGTAGATTAAATCTGGTTCTGGTTTATATCGCTTATCTTCATATGTTCACAGAGAACAAAAAAAATTGTTTTCACCTCGGAATCAACTATTTTGCAATGCACTACTTTAAGGCCCTGTTACACCAGAATCATGAGACGCAGTGCCTTGACTTTTTTCTGAGTATACAATATAATATTGCACCTCGTGTCAATTGAACAATTTCTTGTAGTGGAAGTATTTTATTTTGGTACTTCTGTATTGCACTGACCTGGGGCCATTTTCCTATCTAAAGATACAAGGTCTTTTGAAGCCCAAATAGCAGATCCTTGCAGGAATTATGACTATTGACTAATCTGTAGATACCGCAATGGAGTGTCACTGAATGTAGACATCTGCCAAAAAAACTCGACTTAGTGATCACCCTCTTCCTCAGAATTCAATAATGGAATGGAGAGAGGGGGGGGGGGGCTTGGAACTAGAGTCTCTGTCGCAATTTTCCCAATGATTACCCTGGATCAGGACAACAAAATAAAGCCTATCCCGAAAAAAATAATAAACCTCAAGCAATCAGGTAACATTTTTTTCTTCAAAATATTGATGAATACAAAGCAGTTTTCCCTTCAATTAAGATCAGAATATATTTGGATTCAACCCAGCCTAGTAGAATGAAAAGACATTCCATTAACTGATGTTTTGGAGCTACCCAGTCAAACAGAAACCCCCAAAATGATCATTCTGAGCTACATGTACCTCATGACCCTGATGTCATTCACTTTACATATAGCCCTGTACCAAGATATCATTTCACAACACCTGGAACGTACCATCCAAACAGTCCTTATCAGCATACTAAATACTGAGATATTTAGCATTGCAGATGTGAATGTGCGTGAACATTCACTGATTCCGAAGCAATTCGGAATCCTTGGGGAATTTACATGTAACTACACGTTATATTAGGCCACTATTCAGTAGTAGGAATAAAAAACTGGATAAACGTTAAACCACCTCAGCTTCGTTGTGTGAATCGGAATTGCATTGCTGTGACACACCAACACACTCCGTGGCAGTGATATTCCAAATGGATCAAGATTTGAAATGACAAGAAAAATTTACACATATTTTGTTTACACATGTAATTTTTTGTCTAAATTATATCCAAGTGTGATATATAGTCAATATTCAAGAGGTACAAAAAAAACTCAAGTTATCATATTTTCACATCATGATCAAAGTTACTTTATCTAGTTAAATTCTACCAAAAGAAGACCCTTTAAACATGCCGTCATGGCTTTGTTTCACCCTCAGTAAACTGTTATCATTGTCGCTCACACAGACTAATCTGAAGGATGATACCACATCTTTCTTTCTTCTGCTGGGTTATTGCACCAGGCTGACTTAATTGGTTGATGTAGGATATTTCACCATCAGTGGGTAATTTGACTTGAATTTGAAGCCTGATGTGGTCAGTGATGAAATGTTTGGATGTGAAATCGGATACACGTTAAAGGACACAGTTTACATATATCTATAACAATATACTGAATTGTGTGTATTGAGGCTGGCATAGCGGTGTAGATAAATGCACTAACAAATGATGGAAAATTAGCATTTCCTATTTCATAAAAACAATTACGGATGGCATATCCCACCACCGTGTTATATATACAGTGAAACATACAGCCAAGGGTTCCCGATGGGTATGACAGTGTACTCGCTGAGCCATCAATAAATAATAAAAAAAATAATTATAAATCAAATTTTAATCAGAATTCGGTCAACTCAGAACTTGCTGGTAACAATGCCCTAATGCACGTTCATGCCAAAAATCAAGGTTCTAATGTCAACGGTTCTCCTTATTTTGCCGACGAAAGGATTCGGATGGACTGACTGACTCACTCATTACCGGACAATTTGCGATCTGTAGCCTACTTCGTAGGAATAAAAGCTTCCATCTATCCGCACATGTCCGGTTGAATATCGCTAGATATTCATGTGGACCTTCTTAAAACTAACACCAGTACGAGGCTTCAGCAAATTAGATGCATCTGTGGCTTATTTGCTACCGAGCACACCGGACGAAATTTCCTAGACACATCTCACAGAAATTAACAATTTAAATCAGTGTGCGAAAAATGAACACCAGGCGCACTGAAGAGAAGATACATTTGATGTCGGCATGTAGTGAATGATGTTACCACTGTTCTCCTATACCGAGACAAACACACCCAGGCAAATCTCTGTCGAGATTTGATTTGACTGCATTCATGCAGATGATTTCCAACTTATGAATTTCAAAATTATATTTATTACCATCTGCGCGAACCGAGTCAAATCAAATCTCAAAAGAGATGTCCCTTGGCTTCTTTGTTTTGATGCATAATTGAAGTGGATGCACCTAGCGCTAGAGTGGTTTTACAACTGATATGGAACTGGACATGTGTGGATGAATATTACTGAAAGGATGTGCTCATTTATTGACTTCAGTCTTGTGGAAGAGAAAGTGATGCTGATTTACATTTATCACAAAAAATATGAGTTCGTAGGGTTACAGGAAACATAAAATTCATTTTGAATGTCTGTAGTTCCTATAAATAACTGGGAAGCACTCGCATGCCAAATAATTTGTATTCTGTCTATTGAAGTCAGTTCCAGCATAACAATTGGTGGATTTGGAAAAAAAAGCTGAAGAAAATAATTAAGAGAAAAAAACCCCCGCAGGATGTTGTATTACATGGCATCACATTTTTTTGGCCTAATATTTAAGTCCTTTTAGTCTTTCAAGGTTCGGTTTTAAAAGCATTTGGAGGCAATGGATTGCTACACACCTAAAATTAGAGAATATTCTGTCAAATGGCATACCGGTACTCTCTATCCCACATTTTAAAGTCTGTTTATAACAGTGTTCATGGTACTGCAGAGAAAAACATGTGACTCCACATTTATTGGAAGCCAGTCCATGGATCAAGTCCGTCTGATTCACAATCAGTCCATGTTATATTCCTCTCAGTTCAGATATTAAAGATTCAGTTATTTTAATATTTTGAATGTGTTGTTCCCTGTACTATTCCATATATGAAGGCCTGTATCATTCAGTACTCTGTTGTTTCTCAAAAAAATCATAATGTAAGAGTTAATATGTCCAGTCCACATTGAAGAGAGCATGGGTCTGCATTTTCAAAATGTCTTCTTTTATCTCTGTTTCTCTTCACTTCTGGTATTTCAATCTTCAAGCTGTAGAACAAAACACCATATGAAGACAATTTGACCACTTACATTCTATTTGACCATGTATAGGTAAACTTGTTTGCTCCTCAGCAATATGTAAGCTTAAACAATACTAACTATGCACTGAATAAGATATAATTATTTTTAGCACATAACTAGTAAACTAGTATTACATATCAAGGAAAACAGATTATTTTTATCAACTTGTGAGATACATGTATCCCCGGGAAATTGTAAATAGTTCAACCATACTTGGAAGGCTGTGGTGAAATGAGTGATGAATGTTAATTAATATGGATGTAAAACCATTTTTTTACAGACATGCTACATAAATGATAATTGATTTTTTGCTATCCAAGATAAATTACCCAAATTTTGCTTGTGATGATAGCTTACATATTGATCTTCTACATTGAATCTCAACATATTTTGAGACTGAAACTGTCATTTTCTTGTTTGGTGAAAGATAATCTGTCCATGGGGTGAGAAAATTTAACTCATAAATTTTAAAGATTTTTACCCCATGAACCGATTATTTTTCTTGCAATAAGAAAATAACATTTAATGCCCTAGAATATTTTTAAAAAATCAGAATTAGTGATTCTAATACAGCACCGTAAATAACTTTGGGGTAATTAGTTAGATATTAAAGACTACGTATTTGTCCACTTACATGTATGAAATTACAAGAAAATATATTTATTTCTAGAAACACATCAAAATTCTAGAATAAGCTTACAGATCTTTCCAGATTTAATATCTATGTAAAAACAAAGTTTTTTTTTGTTTTTAGAAAACCATTTTTTTATGTGTAGTTATAAATTTGTTCAGTGCCACCCACTGAATAAATAACAAACTCATCTTAAGCAATTTTGCTATTAAAATTAGAATGTATCTTACTTTCAACTCCTCCACATATGTGACAGCCAGTGTTCAGGTTTGAACTTTCCCTCCAACCTCAATGGTGGTTTTAGGTTCTGCAACATGAGAGCAAGAGTACACATGATTTGTGTATTAAAGGACAGGTTCAATTTTGATTTGTTTGCGCTAATGACATAATGTTTATAAAATACCTTTCATATTGCACATGGCGATATGATGTGTAGAATGAAAGTTTATTACACGAGAAACAGTTCAGTATATGATGTAGGTATCAAAATGTAGTACATGTATCATTTTCCACACAGCAAAACTACCATTCTTAGTTGATGTGATCTTAAAAAGTAATTGGATCAGCTTGATTCTGTTTATACATGTATAATGGGAAATCATGGCCTCAAACTTTAACAAGCACATTTTTTTTGTTATAGCCATTGAACTAATTTACATATTCCGTATACAGTATCGCTGAATTTTTATCCAAGGTAAACTTAGTCTGCAAAATCATATATCTTGATATCATCTAACAAGGCCCAAAGAATTCATCATTGCCAATGCCTGAGACAAGTTCAGATCATAAAACTATTACATATTTGTATATTTGTGTTTGTATATATTGCGCACAGAGAGGCCTCATTTGAAACAAAGAAATTAGATCTCTGGAAAACTAGGTGATTTTAGACTTCCTCATTAGAATTATTAGATATGGTAATTAAAAATATTCATCTTTTGTTACTTCACCTTAATAAGCCGATTCGATCATCAAAAAGTTGGACTGTGGCGTTGCCTCAAACAAATCGGCATCACAAGTCACTGTAAATTTAAATGAAATAATTTAATTGCTTCAGATTAATATGTGAATCACAAAACCCTTAAATAAAATCAAAATATTGAAATTTGTGTGTGGGGTGGGGGGGGGGGGAGGGGGCTGGAGTAATGGGAGCTAATTGTTGATATAATTTTAATTTACTGAATATATATAGGCCCTAGATAGGCAGTAAAAAATATAGATAGATAGATAGTTTTATTGCACTTTTATGCCCGAAGGCTAACGGCATCCCCCAATACATATTAAGAGCACATACAAATATTACTAAAAAGCACATTTTCCTTACTGATTCTGACAAAAACCATAAAAGTATATATGCATATATGAATATGAATAATATAATATATAAACGGTTGCAATCCGATTTTGGGTGAAATATTTTAACAGAATGACGACTGACAATGTGAATATCAACACGTGCGAGACTGTAACCTGTAAAACACACCAATTCAGTCACCGCACCCTTTGCCTTTAAATTGGTGCTCAACTTGAACTACTGAATGCAACAACAAATGGAAGGTCTCAAAATAAGCAGGGATATGTACTTTATAAACACCCAAGTTGAGCTAATTCTGAGTCGTCAGATAATCTGTTTTTGAAAACATTATTTACCCACTATTTTACAGCATTTCGTGCCAAACTTGCTTCACAATGGCGCCAAGACGGGACACACTCATCGCACAAAGTTGTCAATATTTTTACAAATACATCAGCCCCTGTCCTACTTTGTACGAGTTAACCAGTCATTGGCACCCATACTCTATAAATATGTTCATGTTCAAGCAGAAACCACAAATTGAAATAGTAAAAACTGACATAAAAGACACCAACCTGCTGTTGCAATGTTGACAACTTCTGCGTCTTCGCAAGTCACGTGATTCGGCTCAAGGGGTCAAGGTCGCGTCAACAAAATGCCGGCCAAGGCCTAACCCTATGCAGCGAAGGATGACGTAGCGTAATGTGGGTTAGGTATCCAGACTAAACCATAATTTGAACGGTCAAGTTGTGCACGTAAAAAGTCGTCCACCCCTACATGTATCTACTGACACAAAAATTGTAATTTTCGACTTCTCTGGTATTGGGGTCATCGCGACCTTTTCCGCCATATAAATTCTGTCACAAAAAAGTGTTTCAATGATTCGTGTTTTTAGGTCACATTGGCCTTTGATCTTTGACTTCGACCTCAATTCTGATACGCAACTCCTCGTCTCCACCTAGTGTAAGTGGATAAATAACTGTCATAGACATAGACCGGACACGAACGTAGCCAAGTTGACATGGCTTCGTTCATTCCTACTACGCCATGATGCCTCTCAGTGAACTTGCATGTACACTCCGGGATCACACGGCTCCATGGGTCGTTCGGCTCCATCCGACAATAAAACAACTCCTCCCGGCTCTCTGTCCATTTGTTTTATCAAGTTCGACAAAGAGCTTGATTGCCGTGGAGAGCTCATCCGTCTGAAATCAGTCTTGAACGGGTTGAACTTTCGCCATCAACTACCAATACACATCTGCCCCAAGATTATCCACTCACACAAAAATGGAACTGTACCTGGAAGACTGTCTCAGATATAGAGCGGACACAAACGGTCGGAAATCGTTATCACATAATACGCTTTCAGGCGGGCTATACAACTTAATGAATAATCAAAGTTTCAGCGCTAATCATATAGTTCAATCATGAACGTCGCTCGTCTGGGCTATCTCCTGCCTCTCTCCGTTCAACTCCGTCCATAGGCTAACAACGGTGCAGATTCCCCACATATTTTATGGGGGCGCTGTAAGCGCTGTGGACTCGATTTTCTCGGAGTTCGTCCGGCTTTTAGCTCTGCTGTGGCTAGATAAACATCTTACAAATATTCTACGACATTAACTTCGGACAATCTTTGCGAAATAAAGACAAATCTTACCTTAGATGACCAACATCGATGAAATCCAAACGACGATCGACTGCGCGCGCGTGAAAACGTTCCAAATTCACGCTCAGTTACATGTTTTCAAAAAGTGGTATCGTGTACGGAAACGGACTGAATTGAATCCGCCCAAAAGAATAGATCCCAGCGGACACGAAACCGTTATGAGAGCAATGTGAGCGTGTCGTAGATTTCTCTACTTTCAAACAATTTATCTTCACGTTTGACCCTTTTCCTGAATTTCTACAATATATATATACATATCATTTCTCTTACCACTCTCTCGCCAAAATAAGAACTGGTGGTAATGAGCAAACGCTGCATTCACACATTTAACAATATTAGGCCCCATAAAAAAAATGCCTTGTTTCCCATATATTCTTTTCTCACATATAGCAGCATGCAGGAGGTGAGAATGGAAATACAAACGCCATGGAATTTTTGCCGATTTATCCAATATATTTATTCAATCTTTAGCAAGACCGTGTACAAAATGAAACTTTAAAATGAATTCTTATATGCATTTTAGAACCAAATTATACTATCACTATCTTAATATCAGTGGATTCTTGAATGAACTTAACCATTCCTATGCCCTCCCGAAAATAGAAAATAAAAAACTAACAGCCCGTCCGACTTTTTGAAAAAGTCAGTGATGGGAAACAAGGCATTTTTTTTATGGGGCCTTATATTTTTTTTTTTTTTTTGCTTTTCTCCACCAGACCGACCAAACACAGAGAAGACTACAGGAAGCCATTCACATCAAAAGACACAAGCCCGCAATCAACAGAGACAGTGGACAGCTTGTACCCAGCTCCTATGACAGCCTTATCAGCTTAGATGGAGATTATCACCGTGACCGTTAATCCTTTCCATTATTCTTTATGTACTTCTCACACGTCAGGCTATTTATCCATGTGATTATTGTATAATCCTCACACATATAAGATTCAATAATTTTGTCACTTTAACTATGAGGGCACTTTGAACTTAATCTGACATGATTAACTCATGAAACCTATTGTGCAATGATTACTTTGTGACCTTGTTCACTTATATGCACGCTTAAAACTAAGTGTCGAAACCTATTTACTTCTATTTATATCTCCTACTGATCTCTCATTGTTATTTATTATTTATCTATTTATTTATATATTTAGCGCTGGAAAAGATATTCAATAAACAACGTAATGTACCGCGAGAATCGAATAAAACATTGAGTTGATGGGCCGCGAAATCCGAATGGGAAGCGGCCCTTAAACTACAATTTCAATCAAAGTGTCGAAACCTACTCGTAAAGTGTTGCAATAACCCTTTAAGTGTGTCCACAGGGACAGCACTTTAAAGTGCAGTCCCTGTGGACACACTTAAAGTGTTATTTCAACACTTTACAACACTTTAGTTTTAAGCGTGTAAACACCCTCAACTGTACTATGTAGATCATTAGCTTTGAAAAAGTTGGAAGTATCTGCAACGAAACGTCAGCTCCACAGCAATAAAGAAGTTGTTATCCATAGAATAGCATTGTGTGCAATATTATATCATTTAAACTTTTATTCACATACTGAACACAACTATGCGGAAGAGTATTCTCATATAACATGTGTAAATGAGGAGGGCAATATTCTGGAATCAAAGCAAATTCTACGAATTGAAATCACATGAAATATCGCTAATATTATTAACGTCAAACACACCCATGAGTTAAAACCTTGCTTACTTCCACGTCTCAAACCTAGTGTCAATTTACACAACTGAGATTTACTCCCGCCATAAGTTCTACTTATTATACATACTTCTACTCAGTTCCAAGCACAACATATAGCTTTATGTCATACGGTGTGCTAGCGATGTTCAACATACACGAATATAGATTGACGGGTTCGCTATATAATGGATCATTATTCGCCACAAAAACTATTGCAATGTTATAAACTTATCTGTGGAAAAAAAGCCCAGTGATTCGAATACTTTTTACACAATTGAGCGCTGGTACATACAGTTACCAAGCAAAACAGGACAGCCTAAAATAACAATAAAACAGTTGGTATACTGCCCTACGCAGCTTAATGTTAAAAAAATCAACTCAAATAATTAACCATGTCCAGAAACAAATGAAGCACACAAAGAAACCAGTAAATTGCCGACAAATATATTATGTTCTCTCAGTGTCATAACGTTTTCATATACACAACCGTCATATAACCAGATTTATCATCTCATTATCTGAACTCCCTCTATTAACAACACACTGAACACGCGTACGGCTTTTCGCCAACGCGTATACTCACATGCCCACAGGGAACAGTATTGTTGAACACACCAACATTCAACACATTGGGTGTTATGAGTTTCCAAGCATTCACCTAGCTCTTTAGGGGCTTTCCTTGCAAGCAGGAAGTTCTGGATTATATTTATTCGGTATTCGAGGATGGACGATTTTTACAAGCACACTTTGCCAATAGACTATCCCATCCCCTCCCTAGCCTCCTCAGCGCTGAGCGGAGTTATGCTCCAGTAACAGGTCACTCCTAACAGATAAACTTATATCGAAATATACTCTAAGAAAGAAAAAATAGCATCGGGTGGTATGAGTTTTCAAACGTTCATCCTTAAGGATCGCCGGTTTCAACGTCACAGATTGTCCCAATAAACCTAACACAGACCCAACCATGTATACTCAAACAGGTGGTTCCCAAATCTGTATTAAATTTATTTGGCATTCGAAGATGGACGGTTTTCACAACCACAGTTTGCCGATAGACTGTCCCATCGCCCCCAAAAAAAAACATTCCGTCAAAACACACACTATACAACAGGGATGCTGAATGGAATATACGTGTAGCACAGACTAAAACACACACTATACAACAGGGATGCTGAATGGAATATACGTGTAGCACAGACTAAAGGAGGTATGAAGAAAACATTTCTACACGTTTATATACATCAATCGAAAAAAAGACAGATAATCAAAGTTGGAAATATATGAAGTACTTAACATTCTCCATCATTATTATATATATCTTCACATGTTACACGTACACCAAGCGAATACACTAGGCACGTACTGCGAACAAGCCTTGATGCATTAATTAGACCAACTACAGTCTTGTCTTCAATATCCATGGGGTACAAACCATAGTCAAACCAGTCAGAACCTACACACGTTGGGTGACGTCACTGCGTCATTCATTATGGCAGGTACAGTTGGGACGAAAAATAGGGTTGGTTAGTGACATCTCGTGTCTAAATTTATAAGTTCCTCGACGACAACTGCTGGGCTAATGTACCATACCTTCATATACCAAGCCAACGTTCATACTTCGAACAAGTACAAAGCCTGTGGTCGGAACGTAGAACCTGATTTGATGGATGAAGATGACCAAGGCTAGTTTGAAGTGTGACTTGATGTGAGATGTCTCCACTGGACAGTAGAAAACATGATTTCATGCCATACACGCTCTATTTCTACTCACCAGTTTAACTCACCTTCAGATTACCGGATAAGAAATTTTGATCTGTTAAACTGAGTTTTGACAGATACTTTTACCTATTCACACTTGAACGTTTTATGATATCCTCTATGGCACCCAGACAAGACGCACACGGCGGGCCGACGCCAGGAACGGTTGATTCCCATCGGTATACATGGGGCGGTTGGTCCGATGTCGGGTCAGCAACGTTTTGGATGGTTGGGGCTGCTTTTTAAACTCGGCATGGCGTCGGTTCGATGTCGTCTCTTCTTATGGACGGCAAATTATACACGCAAGACTGATGAAAAGTACAATAATGGCTCAGATATAGAATATGACCATATCCAATGCCAAGTTTCATTTAACCAGAACATATGGTAGCTAGATATAAAAACAAAGGGTAAAATGAAATGAGCGAATACAACCATAAATGCTTTGGCAAGAAGACTTTCATTTGCCCGAATAAGGCCCGGTGTTACTAAACTAGAGTTCAGTTTCTAAATAATTTATATAATGTTCATATTGGGCGCATTCTTAAATAGCACGCGTCAGACCCAGCGTTCAATATTGATTTCCGCGTCAATAACCAAATGGCCTATTTCGTATGACAGCACCAATACCAAATGCAGATGAAATAAAAATAGTAAAAACACAAGATGATATCCTATAATAGAGAAGCGGTCAACAGTTTTCAATGATGTCGGCAAGACATGAAATCGTAATCAACAAAGTTGGTGACGAGCTTTCAACAACGTCGGCTCCCGTATTTGGTTCCGGTAAAAAAGGTTGTTGGGTCGCTGCCAACATTGAGTCGATAAACGTTGGTTCGCCGTGTGCATTTCTGGGCATACAGTATTCCTAATGCAATAAATAACCATAAACCAATGAAATTGTTCTCTAACTATGCTCATATCCTTCAGTATATGACCTCATACTAGAATTTCAAACGCCTACAAAGGGTTTTTGCACTGCCTTGATGGTGATAGTGCGGACATAAGGACCACAAATGTTTTACAAACACTAGCTGCAGTTTCTAGTTTACCGACGGATCTCAAGTGTTGACAACTCGTGGACGCCTGTCCAACCGCGTAGACAGTTGGCGCAACTTGTTAATGAAGGTATTTGCTTTCACCCTGCCATCGTATACGAAATTTGGGAAAGCGCGGAAACGTCGTCCCATGTGCTTTACAAACAACTTCTCTTTGGTTAACCGTGTTACCATAAGCCGTGTGTCTTTCTCGCGATGGGGTCCTCCCCCAGTGCCTTGGTACAGGACTGCGTGCTGAGTAACTTCTTCGTATACCCCATCGATAGCTTGCTTTAGGTTTCCCACCATCATGCCGTGCCTGTCAACGGTTTTCTTTGTTAATGTTCCTGTTGAACCCAAACTCGCCACAAACTGTTTGTTCAGATACTCATTCACCAGGTCCATCTCAAGGTTCTTCCCACTTCCTCCACTGTAGTTGACAGTCCTATTCCAAACCAGGTCTTTGGCGATCTTGTCTGGCTGCCATCCGTTTATTCCTTTATTAGAAAACGCAAAAATATTTGCCAGTAGGAGTAAAAGGAGAGAAGACAATCAGACAAGGACTAGATCCTAATGAGGGATGTGGGATAAATTTAGGATGGGGTGGGGTAATTTGTGGGAGGGGGGGGGGGGAGATAATATGGAGTGTATGGATACTGTTCATTTATTGCAAATTTGCGATATGAGATCTGCTAATGAATACTAAGTGAGCATTTCCACACAAAGCACACTCCACATTTAACTCCAGATTCTCCCCCACATTGCACATCCAACATTTGCACTCCACATCCAGTCTAAGTGTAACTTGGTACTTTCTATACTTGTGCCGTATTAACAAATAGAAAGAGAATCAGTTTCCCCTAAAAATGCAGATGAGTCCTGTGTAAATTAATCACACACCTTGACAAATCCCATTTCCTTTGGTAAATTTATTAAATAACAAAGGAATAAATGGAAGGCAGCCAGGCAAGATTGCCAGCCATCAGATTTGGGGGAGTGTTAATGACAATGGCGAAACCGGAAGGAGCCTGGCGATAGAACTGGTCAATGCATATCTCAACAGACAGTTTGCGACCAGTTTGGGAAAGAAGCTTATATTGGCTCTGACGAGAATGAAATCCATATCGTTTATGGTACCAGTTACCGGGTCATTCACATGACATGTTCGCTAACCGGGAACGCTAACACAAAAACACGTCGGCATGGATGGTAAGATGGTTGGGACCAGCGAACACACCATTGGTTGGCCCAGTAATGGAGCGGTTGTAATTTGCAACAAATAATACTAAGGAACTGAATCTCATCCGACATTGATTTGGTAGCTGTCATACTTTGTGGCTTTCCTTGCAAGAGTTTTTGACCATAGAGTTTCTTCACCGGCAGAAGTGATGGACACTATGTCATGATGTCAACTAAAAAGCACCCATAGCTACAGGAAAGCATTCGTCGACACCTAACATTCAGATCCGAGAATTCGGTAGATTCTCAGACTTAGCCTTAGTATCTCAGTCGCGCTTTTATTGCAGCTGTTCATGTGGAAACTATGTGGTATCCACACTGCCCCTTAGCACCGGCTTAAGCGGAATGAGATACGCTAGCTCGGGAGATGTCATGTGACATCAGCTCAAACAACTAATCTGATGTTACTGGATGAGCATCGTGTACGTCTGGTGGAGTAAACGCCTCAACATTGGGTAAACCTGGTAAATGCAAGAACACCCAGGAAAACTAACTAACTAACTGAATGGAGCTATACGCAACATGTGGGAAAAATTGACGACGTCTGGCGACAAAAAAGCAACCATATGATATGACTCTACTAGCTCATGCATCTGTAGGACACTAATCTCATGATTTGCTAGTATATCGACGAGTAGCAGAATGGATTCGTAGTCAGTCATGACAAAAGACAACTATAAATATAACGCAGCGTGATAACAACAATGTAGATTATACTTACCTGCGATGAGCCTATGCCCCAGTATCAAATACTTTGTATGATGGCGGTTGGCAAATTCAATGAGATCGAATTTCCAGAATGTCATCATGGCTGGTCCATCGCCATAACGGACGGCCCTTTTGCGTACTCTGTCGTTCAACCCCCTCCACATGAGGGCGGTTACGTAATTGTATTTATAATCTTGGTCAGTCTTAGGCTTCACCGTCTTCTTCATACCAATTTCTTTTTCACAGAGTGAGGAGCAAAACCATTTGCCATCTGCAATATTCAGAAAAGCTGAAGTTCATAATACCATGAATAACACCTATAGCGAGTAAGACACTGGTGAGACGTTCCGATCTATCCTGTTGGTTCGTTTAACCCTTTGAACCCTAGAAGCCACTTCAGCGGCGTATTTGTATCATGTATGTACCCGAGAGGCCGCTTTAGCGGCTTCTCACGTCAGAACCTACTATTTAGCCAATCAGATAACGTTTCAAGCCTTATCCACTCCACAGTTTTAGATTGGTCGCCCAAGTTCAAAAGGGATCCTTTCCCACTTGTAGAGTGCCCAGGGGGTTAGCAACGCTGTTTAGAGTATGCATATGCCAAAATTGTCGTTTGTATTCCTATTTTAGCGGGAAGCTCAGAGTCAGTTGTTAATACACATGGAAACTCTCGGGTCCAACGGGTTAAACGTTGGTATATCCTCCTTGTTCTCTGTAGATCAGAGATCTGAGATTAATAATAAGATTTTATACTTGCAGGAATTTTGGAAATGATCATGCATGACAGCTCACCCGGAACATCTTCTTCGGCCATGTCAAGACATTTTAGATGAAACCACTCTCCGCGCATGCAGTGCACATTGTCACACCCGATCATTGGTGCATTCCCGAGGTCGGTTTTGCAATGGCAAAACTTATATCGTGCCTTCTCCTCCTTACAGGAAGGGCAGCACCAGGGTTCATCGCCCATTCTATCAACATCTTCAGTTGTTAATCCCATGCACGATAAATGAAACCACTGCACGGTACAGGCAGAGTACTCGCAGGCGATCCATTGTATGTCTGCTGTGTCTTCGTCCTCTTCCAGGCTTTCTTCATATGCTGAGCATAGAGAAAATAATGACATAAGCCATCTTATAAGACATATCGGAGCATCGTATACAGCATGGAAACTGAACTAAAGATATGAAAAAAAATAAAATGGGAAAAATGCAGAGATGCTTACCACCGTTGCATATACAAGGGCTATAATCCTCCGTGGTGCTGGCATCTGACGCTTCCCCAGTTTCCGCAGCCGCGTACAACTGTTTAAGGCCCATATCCTGCCACACCGAGTTAACAACCTTGTGGCTAATCTTCTCAAGGAAGCACTCTTTCTGATCCTTGTCTTTCAATGAATGGTTCGCGATAGGAATATCATCGAGACTGTTCATCCCCATGTGTTCCATGGCCGAAAGAAGTACCATGCCATCAGTATAGTGGTCTTGGAGTTCCACTGCATGATTGAAACATTTGTCTACATTTTTCTGAACGGATCTGTGGTTGAATGAATTCTTGAGGTAGTACAGTGTACCAGGTTCCGTAGCACTGGGTTCATTCAGAAAAATGGTGAAAGTGTCCTGTAATGGGAAAGAGCAAGTACTAGTCTTTTGTGTTAAATGCCGTCATTTTCATCTGACGACGATACAGCTCACCAATCCCCAGTGTACGAGTTGTCAGACCATTTCCATCATAGCTCTCTAGATTTGTATCTAATACCCTTTATGCAGGTGCCAGGGGCCGTGTGGTCATGTCATTCAAGTTGCCACATGAACTGGTACAATAACAGCTTGCCGGAGATACAACACATATCACGAATCACTATATTCTGGGTATGTGCTTTAGAATAGGTTAACCAGAAGAATATACTGTGAAGTCATGTGGCTCTATCAGTATGTCGGAACCTCTTTCCACTTCCCTTATATGTGTTGTAATTTTTACCTGTATATGGCGAGATTCTGTGGTGTCAGAGCATTTCCATCAGAGGCCTCTAGATTTGTATCTAATACCGCTTATGCCGGTGCTAGAGGCCGTGTGGTCATGTCATCCAAGTTGCCACATGAACTGGTACAATAAAAGCGTGCCCGAGACACAACACTGATGAATCGTTAGATTCTTGGTTTGTGCTTTAGAATAGGCTAACCAGAACACTATACTGTGAAGTGATGTGCCTCTGTCAGTATGTCGGCTTCTCTTCCCACTTCCCTTATATGGGTTGTCAGTGAAGTTCTCATTGGTGTTATGGCATTTACCTGCAAACGGATCATTCGCTTATGAAATTCCTGGGCTGTTGGTTGAAGCCCTTCCAACCTCTTTCTGGGAGACGTTGAATATGAGCGAGCGTCATGTGCATCATTGTGACGCTCACAGGATAATCCATCCCCATGCACAACACATGTCTGTAGTTGATCTTTAACTTCGGGTACATACTGCTGTAGGTATTCAAGAATTGCGATGGTCCCAGCAGTGGTTGACGGATTCTCCTGTATTACACCAAGGTTAAACTGAAAGAAGAACAAGGTACCACTAAACGCTCTGAGCAAAATTCTATATTGCTTGAAATCACCTACGGAAGGGCTGAAAGCACTATATTGCTTGAAATCACCTACGGAAGGGCTGAAAGCACTTTACGCCTACATTGGCTTATGTCCGAAACAGCCTTTTCTAAAGTGACATATATGTAAGTTGTATACAGAGGTGATTTAAAGCCTTATTTTGTCGTGGGAGATAACTCTTCCATCCGCCAGATGGCGCCACCAGCTCAAGGTGACGTGGAGGTCAGGTGCACAAAAGGAGTCAATGAGTGAGCTCCTTCAATCTGTTAGACAGTCAATCGACAAGTACCGGTTTTTTCCTGGAACATTCGTGAACATCCGGGCACTTTTACATCGGGGTACATTTCGCTGACGTCCGCGCCTACATCTGGGTTCTTGTCGCTGAAGTCCGCGCCTACATCCGGGTAATATTACATGCGGGTACATGTCGCTGACGTCCGCGCATGCATCCGGGTATAAAAGTCGAAATTTTCATGGCATTGCTTCATTCATTGGCCTACCTGACCTGACCAGCCTGAGCCTAACTGACCAGCCTGAGCCTGCCTGACCAGCCTGACCCTACCTGAGCCTGCCTAACTGACTGGTATTTTCTGCCTGACAAAGAACATTAAGCCCTGCCTGCCTGAATTCTACCAGATCTGCCTGTCCAGCACCCAACCCCTTACACGTATGTAATAATATATTTTATTAAATTATATATTTTATATTTATTATATTTGTACGTATTACGTAATAATATATTTCCCCTTTGTCCCCCCACCTCGTTTTTTTCTTCTTTTTTAACCCCCTCCCCCCCTTCCCCATTTATGTTTTTATGGAAATATGGAAGAGGTCTTTGGATTATGGACGTTGATATTCTTTAATGGTGGACGGCTGAATTATGGATGACGGACTAGGAGCTTGTAATTTACTCTGTTTTATCATTTTTCGTACTCATATTGGGGTATACATATATAGTAAATGCGCTTCAAAAAATTATTTTTTATATAGGGGGAATATCTAGCTAGGAAAGGTGTGGGAACTCATGTTTTTTGTGCTTTTAGTTAGAAAATTCCTCTTTCGGGAGACATGGTTGGCCCTGAAAAGGGCCATTGGAATGCTATAGTAGCCCTCTACTCCTCTAGAGCCAATTGTATGTCTTTTGGCATGATGCGCCCCGGTTGGTGTGGCAGAAGTTCGCCTTCTCAAATAGGCCCACCAAGTAGGATTCGCTAGCCTCCTGAAGTGCCATCACGGCAGAGCTCTGGATCCGGATATCGGTCTTCAAATCCTGGGCGATTTTATCCTCATAGAGAAGAAGGAGGACTTGTAGGACTGGTGACGTGGTTTACGAAATGCCGAATGACGCACACGCTGACTGTGTCTCGTATTTATGGTGAAGTTCCACTGTCATTGCCACAGCATCAGGGTCAGCAGGGTACAGCCCATTGCGAGGCCAACGAGCCGTCGCTGGTTCCGGCGTAAGCGCTCGTAGTCCATAGCCCGGGCATCAAGGATGGTTTCATAGTCCAGTAGTGATTCCTGACGGCTTCTCTGAACTGTTTCAGGATCTGGCGTCGGCCCTCGTTGTCGTCGCCGTCTGCAAACATGGACCGAACTACTGCTCGTAACCCGTGAGTGACTACGGTCGCATGCTGTAAAATGCGAGTCGCATAGGGATGGATGTCCGTCATGGCTCTGCAACTGTAGGAATGGAGGTGTGGGATCCAGAGAGACGTGTGTTATAAACCATGTCACCAATGCCTGAAAATTCCGGCTTTTATAGACCTACATAGAAGTACCCGGATGTATGCGCGGACGTCAGATACAAGAACCCGGATGTAGGCGCGGACGTCAGCGACATGTACCCGGCTGTAAAAGTGCCCGGATGTTCACGATGTTACAGGGAAAACTGCGGTGCTTATCGATTGGCTCATCCATTGGCTCGATTGAAGGAGCTCATCCATTGGCTCTTTTTGTGCACTTGACCTCCACGTCACATTGGGCTGGTGGCGCCACCTGGCGTATGGGCCGATACTTGGTGTAAGAACGCATTGTTCAGGCCTTTGTTGAGGCTTTTGTGCAGCTGAAAAGGGTCACGTCTAGATGCATTGTTGAGCTCAGACTGGCTATTGTAGGCTTTGTCTTGTGCGTTCTTACACCAAGTATAAACCGGCGGATGCAAGAGTTATGTCCCCGGCAAAATAAGGTTTTAATCACCTTTATATACTACTTATGTATATGAACAGCGAGTTCAATACACTTTCTCAGATGTAGAGGTAAAGAACACATACTACTTCTGATTTCTTATCCATGGCACAGATATTTTCATGTTTCATCTTGGCACCAATTGTAGTGGACGCTTTCGCCTGAAAGAAGGGCATGTATTCACATATGACCGCTGATACTTCTAGCGCAATTCTTGTCTTCATCAATGCCACATCGCTCTGTGATGGGAGGAACTTCTTCACGTCGATGTCTACAGCTGGTTTGCTATTCGAAATCGACAGATGGGTGGTAGGGACCCGGTTCGTAGCGGCATATGCCAAAGCCCACAGATGCATCTTGCTCTGGCTACCTGTTGTTTGGTGTCTGGCTTTAGAATAGCGCCCAATATTATCCCAACAAAATGTATATCCCGGGTGTTTCTCTGAAATCAAAGAGAAAAAATACACGATGTCTTACCAAATTCATTGCATTTGTTTTACATTAAACTGAATAAATTTCTGAATCATCGAATTCATGCCAATGGCATAGTTAGTTACATGTCACTGAGTATAAGATACTCAAATAATAGTGTTAGACTTCAGTTGATAGAAATAAATTACCGCTGTTTGAATGCTCGGGCTCGGGCTCGGGCTCGGGCTTGTGCTCGGGCTCGAGCACGGGCTCAGGTTCCAAGAACAGCTGCTTCTTGGCAACTGGATGGCGTCTTTCTCCCAAATTGTTCGACAGTTCACATTCGTCGTCTGTTTCCCACTGGTCGTTTTCCGAATCAAAGCTGTCATTGTCCACGTCCATCGGCTCATCCGCTTCTTTGTGGTCGTTAGCTGCCAGTTGTTTCTATAATTTGATTTGAAATGATATACTATACAGGTATTCTTCATAAATATCATGTTGAAACTTCAAAGTAAAATACACACAAGATTTCTACACTGTTAACCACATGTTTAGGGTAAGAACGCTGGAAATTATTTTTTATATAGGGGGAATATCTAGCTAGGAAAGGTGTGGGAACTCATGTTTTTGTGCTTTTAGTTAGAAAGTTCCTCTTTCGGGAGACATGGTTGGCCCTGAAAAGGGCCTTTGGAATACTATAGTAGCCCTCTACTCCTCTAGAGCCAATTGTATGTCATTTGGCATGATGGTGCCCCGGTTGGTGTGGCACAAGTTCGCCTTCTCAAATAGGCCCACCAAGTAGGATTCGCTAGCCTCCTGAAGTGCCATCACGGCAGAGCTCTGGAACCGGATATCGTTCCTCAAATCCTGGGCGATTTTATCCTCATAGAGAAGAAGGCGGACTTGTAGGACTGGTGACGTGGTTGACGAAATGCCGAATGACGCACACGCTGACTGTGTCTCGTATTTATGGTGAAGTGCCACTGTCATTGCCACAGCATCAGGGTCAGCAGGGCACAGACCATTGCGAGGCCAACGAGCCGTCGCTGGCGTCTTTCTTCCAAATTGTTCGACAGTTCACATTCGTGGTCTGTTTCCCACTGGTCGTTTTCCGGCTCAAAGCTGTCATTGTCCACGTCCATCGGCTCATCCGCTTCTTTGTGGTCGTTAGCTGCCAGTTGTTTCTATAATTTGATTTGAAATGATATACTATACAGGTATTCTTCATAAATATCATGTTGAAACTTCAAAGTAAAATACACACAAGATTTCTACACTGTAAACCACATGTTTAGGGTTAGACCGCTGAAAAATGATGTTCATTTTAAGAACATGTTTCTTTCTACACGCGTTTATGTTCTTAATGTGTATTTATTGTCGCAAGCACAACAGCTTTCCCCTGCCTACCCGTTGGAATTGATGCAGCTTTTGAAATATCGCGATGGTCAATAACCATTTTCCGTTTAGGCTATCTAGGGCACGTGACTAAAATTTAAATTCTTTATTTGACACGAACATACCAGCGGTCTGTGCGACTGCGTGTCGTTTCCTATTTGCATCGTAAACTTTGATGTCGTACATAGTGGTCTTTTGATTTGTCGTACTCATGATCACGAAGTTCTAGAAACGTGACGTATATTCATGAATGATATACCAAATAAAGACTCGGTGCGGTATATCTGCCAGAGGCATCGTGGATGCGTGCATAGGAGGCGCGAAAATGGTGTGTATTTTTGTTAAAACGTTTAGGCCTTTAGGCTATGAAACATATACGTGTTTTAAAACTTAAACACATTAGTTCGAAACTAAGATGTTTAAACTCTAAACACGTTTAGGCAAAAAGGTGTTCCCAAACTGAACCGCTTCAGCGTTCTACCCTACACAGGCGATTTATAATGTATACATTCCATTTGTTCTAACCTCTACGTGCTCCTTAGCGTTCTTAATTCCAGCGTTAAATCCCTTGGTTAGTCGATCTATTGTCGATCTGGTAGCATTTGGGGAAAGACACCAACCCATTCTGTTCATTTGTGTCATAACCTGAAATATGAAAGAAGTGTAAATAGCATTTGATTTTATCCATCCCAATTGGCAGCACAAGCGTCTAGTCCGTCATTCAATCTTCGTCCATTGGAGTATTTCCGTGTCCATGGATAATCCAAAGACCTATTTCATACACTAGCATTAGCACCAAATTAAAAAAAAAACACAACATATTAGCCATAAAACTAGGTCAGTTTCCAGCAAGATTTACTCTTTCTTAATATATCAGTTGCACACTTACAGCCGTCTTGCATCCGCCGATCCACAGCTGGATGGAATTCACTGCTTGCAGCAGTTTGAACTTCTTGTTCCTCTTGAACATAATCATACTGGTTAAGCACCCAAGTGTTGTTTTTAGGTCACCAGGTAAGTTGTTAGTACTGGAATGAAATGTAATGCTCATTTCAAACCCAATAGATTATTTCCCTCTAGAACACCTCATATGATTTTATTATTAAGCCAGAAACATATTCACTTAGATACCGCAGAATTCCGCCACCAATATAGCACTAAATAACTTCAATTTTATTGATAATATTCAATGTTTATTTATGTATACATGACATTGTCCTGGCTGGATTGAAAAATCCCTCTTCCCCCACCTTCCCCTGGTCCATGGTGCCCGTGTACTGGTAACAAGCAGCCAGGGGATGCTAGGTCCTCCGCCAAAATGGCAGCAATATTTATAAGCGCTGTCGGTTTCAGAAGATATTCATGAGGATGGCAACAGCTACTTCACAGGCGTAAGAAGCAGAGGGGTCTTTCCACCTTCCCAGGTTTTGAGATCAACTCCGAATGGCTTACTGAATGTTGATTGCTACTGTAATATATTTTCTTTACCATGTAGCATGAAAATTATGTAACCGAAATGCAACCCCAAGAGACAACTCATGGCATATTATCTGCAAACTAAATTTGACAAGAATATGAAGGCATCCTCAACCTATTGCCCAGAAACCAAATTTAGACTTTGCCACAAGGAGTCACCACCTGTAGGTGCAAGCAGGCAAAACACAATCCCAAATGACATCTCATGTCATGGTATCGGCATATGAACTTTGAGACTCTGAAGAGGGGTCCTCAAGTTATTGCCGGTACTAGATGCCCACCGGTGTTCATGTTATTTGGGGCGGGTCACATATGAATACAAAATTTGAGAATAATCTTATGAGCAGTTGCCAAATTATTGCCCGGAAACAAATTTTTCCACCAGGAGACGCCACCTGTAGGCAGAAGCGAGGAAAATACAATCCCAAGGAACATGGTATAGTGGGGACATCTGCATACCAAATTTGAGAAGAATCCGATGAGGGTCCTCAAATTATTGCCCAGAAACCAAATTTAGATTTTGACACCAGGTGACGCCACCTCTAGGTGCAAGTCAGTGAAATGCATTATCAAGCAACATCTTATGTCACGGTACATTCATACAAAATTTGAGAAGAATCCGATGGTCAGTTCTCAAGTTATTACCCAGAAACGAATTTGTGATGTTGCCACCAGATGGCGCCACCTGTGAGTGCAAGTGAGCGAAAGGCAATCCCAAGCAACAGCTCCTGGCATGGTAAATGCATGCCAAATTTGAGAAGAATCCGATGAGCCGCAACGTTTCTCATGTTACCCAGAAAGGTACATATGTAGGATATTTCAAAGAAATTCGACCAAGTGTTTCTAAGTTATCACTTGCAGCATGGAATAATGGAATGAACTCTAGTGGCGCCACCTCCGGGTGGATTTTGCTGAAACGCATCACCAACGGTGTTTTGTCGCAGGGAATGCATTTACCAAATTTCGAAGAAATCCGACAAATTGTTCGAAAGTTATCGCTCGCGAAGTATTTGAACAAACATGAACGGACATGCATTAAAGATTGGAACAAGACCCAGTGGCGCCACCTACAGTCGGATCTTGCTGAAACGTAATACCAGCGACGTCTTGTCGCAAAGAATGCAGATGCCAAATTTCGGAGGAATCCGACAAAGCATTTAGAAGTTATTGCTTACGAAGTATTTGCACGGACATAGAAGCAAGACCCCAGTGGGGCCACCTACAGGCGGATCTTGCTGAAACGTAATACCAAGAGACGTCTTGTCGCAAAGAATGCAGATGCCAAATTTCGGAGGAATCCGACAAAGCATTTAGAAGTTATTGCTTACGAAGTATTTGCACGGACATGTCCGTGCATGCACGGACACATAGAAGCAAGAACCATTTTAAAGTCCCCGGCCGCGTTGCGGCGGGGGACAAAAAAGAGAGAGAGCAGACTTTAGCGGGTGCAGTCCACAGTCGCGCATTGACATCATGAAGTGAAGGAAAATTTGTTGAATGTATAGCAATCATTCCAAATTGTACCATTATTATATTTACATGTCTATCCGTTGATGAACTCTGTGGGTTTTTACGCTGGAGGTCAGAACGGTCAGAAGCAGAGGGGCAAATTCTTGCAGTCTTTCTATCACTGCATCCCACGAAAAGTCTTCAAGAACCGAGAGATTGGTTGGATCTCGGGCCAGCAGAAAGTCTTGGATTGAAGATAACTTGCGCATCTCCTTTTTTACCTCCTCGCTGATACACTGACGAATAGCCTGTTTCATCCCTGAAGTTGAATCCAGCAAAAGGCGCATTCCGGGTAAATATCTCCTGGCTGTGAACAGTTTCAATGCGCGTGTGAGCTTCTTTCCTGGTCTATCTTTCGTGAGAGGATTATGACTAATCTGTAAAACATATGTCAACATTCATCATTGATCATGCTTTGTATTTAAGAATTGAGGGTTCTCAGTAGGCCTATATATGTTTTAAATACACTGGCTAGCTACACTGGTATAAAACGTATTAGTAGTATGGAAAACACTTGCATTCTTGTGTGGCACTTTCGCGAGGCGCGATCTTTTGCGCTGATCACGTCACTGGTTGAGCGCGGACGTCGAAATACTCCATTAGGTCCTTTTCACACCGGACGTAGTGAGCGGCGCATCCGAATTCGTCTGGCAAACTTTGCCGCTTCTCCGCTTTTTGGGTTTCACACACGCAACTGCATTATCAAGTGGGCCAAACAAAATGCATGAAACCGAGGAATAACTGTTGCTTCTTCTCGTCGAAGACGAACATAGCAAGCCTGTGATTGGTCAGTATCGAAATCGCCGGCGCGATTGAATATGGGAACAGGACCTCTGCATTCGCGTCTTCCGCCAAAAAACGCTTCACCTATATAGTTCAGAATAATCGTGCCAAATTTCGAACCCCCTGAACTCTTTTTTCAGAAATGAGCGGTTTAACTTATAACTATTGAGAAATCAAGTAACGAAGTTAAAACTATCAACAGATTAGGTCATTATACCTATTAACTGATAGTGAGGACCTGTGTAGTATTTGTTAGGCATTAAGTGTGGATTACCAACTAAGAGGGTCTCAGAACTCATTAAGGCGAAGATGTTGCCACTCTTAATTACAAAATTAAATCAAGCAAACACTGATTCACCAAAATAATATATCCGGAGAAAGAATTGATGTATAAAGAAATATGCTAAATAAAATTGTTTCTTCATGACGTTGCTTGATACTCGCCGCTGACCGTCGATAGCTCGAATTTGTATACATTTTCTTTTTCACTTAAATTCAGCAACAATAACACTATATACTTGCCCTCACTGGAGCTGTTTTCAAAGGCGTCACAAGGCGCTTTGCTCGCTTCAGCTGTCGAGGTGTTTTAGATGGTGTGCTTTTTCTTTTGTTCGAGACATAGCTCCCCTCAGCAGTCCTTCCAGAAAAGGTATCATCAGATAACTTCCAATGGTACAGGCTTTTCAAACGTTTGAAACAGTCTGTACAAAGGTGATGACTTTGCTGGGCATTTTTCGCGGGAGTTATCTGTGTTGAAAAACAATACTGAATCGCGTCACCAACAGTAGTCGAATCCGATGCTTCGAGTTTCGAACTGAACGCATATCTGAGGTAGCCCCGACCATCGGGTCTCGATTTGAAGGACTCTTTGCAGTTGCTACAAACATCCACCATATTTCATCACTTCTGCATGCAATTTCTCACGTCTGGATCTGAAGAACTTCACCATAAGCTGAAAAACACATCATGCCTTATGTGAGCCACGTGAGTAGTATAGTAACAGTATCTTCGCGTCCCTGTGGCCTTTGACCTCTGAGTGCACTCTATCCCATTATGCATCACCAAAGGTCAATAAGCGTGAGTGTGCGCAGATGTTATGGGTGGGTGTATGTAGAATGGAGATTTGTTCCCGAAAATATAAAAAGCGGAAGACGGACTTTACTGGACTTTTTCAACATCCGGGACCTCTTCAACATCCAGGTACTTCCCACTGGGTTTTCTCGTCGTTCTGCGTATTTTGGCAATTCACTTGCTTTTATAGCTTAACGCTTCAACGCCCGGGCGAACTAGATCAGAAGCTCTGATTTTCATGGAATTGCCACCAATACATCGACATGCAGTTACGGCCGTTAACGCCCGTCGTTACACCTTAACGCCCGTCTCAACGCCCGTCAAACGCCCGTCGTTACGCCTAAACGCCTGCTTCAATGCCATAAGGCCCTATCTTTGCGCCTTAACACCCGTCTCAGCGCCTTAACGAGCGATAAAGGGGATTTGGAGGACGATTAACCTTTCAACTCTGAGTGCACTTTCGGTCACCGGTCACTTGACCGGAAGTGACCTTTGACCACGTGACCGGAAGTGACCTTTGACCCCTGCGCTGCTCGGAAGTGACGTTATCGTACGCAGGCGCACACACACACATACTTGGTGCACTCGCACCCTGGTGTACCGTATACCCTACGAGCTATAGGGTACAGGGTGCACCACACGCATATATAAGAGCTTCTGAGCTAGTTCACCAGCGCGTTGAAGCGTTAAGGTGGCTCCCTGGTTTCGGTGCAAAGTCATGTAATTTTTCTCATATTTTTTGTATAGCTCGGGAAGTTCATCCTATATCAGAAACTGATATAAAAAATTGGAGTAAAGCGTATTACTTTTTTCTAATTTTCAGCTTGTGTAACGTATACCTGTGGCAAATCGGTACAATGTAAATACTATGTAAAACACCCAATACTTGAGACATAATTGTTTTCAGAATACTCAGAATTCATCTCAATTTCCTCATTTTTTAAATATATATTCCTCGGAACATGTAGTTTTTGAATAACTCAAATTTAAGTTAGGTCGCCATCCAAAAAGGGGCATGAATAGGGCTCTGAAGCTACATAATCCCACACTTTTTCCCAACAATGCAACGTCATGACGTCGACAAATGTCACGCCAACAAAGATTTTGCCATTCGACGTCATGACGTCACAACGGATAATTTATCAATTGCTTAGTAAACGCAGAATGTCAAAGTATCTCATTCTATCCATTCACTCACAAGAGTACGATTGAAAGGGATGTAATTGCTATGCGCAAAAACCTGCGCAGAACAGCTTTACTACCTATAAAAGCAAGTGTATTGCCAAAACACGCAGAACGACGGGAAAACCTCAGTGGGAAGTACCCGGATGTTGAAAAGGTCCCGGATGTTGAAAAAGTCCAGAAAAGTCCGAGTTCCACTTTTTATATTTTCGAGGACAAATTCTCATTTTACATGCACCCACCCATGACTTGATAGGCAGGCCCCGATAAGCCCGGAGACCGATATTAACCCTTTTGGATATGGTTGATAGGGGTTTTCCCCTATTATAGGGGTAAAGTCCGTGTTCCGGTTTTTTATATTTTCGAGGACAAATTCTTATTTTACATGCACCCACCCATGACTTGATAGGCAGGCCCCGATAAGCCCGGAGACCGATATTAGCCCTTTTGGATATGGTTGATAGGGGTTTTCCCCTATTGTAGGGGTAAAGTCCGTGTTCCGCTTTTTATATTTTCGGGTACAAACCCTCATTTTACATGCACCCACCCATAATACCTGCGCACACTCACGCTTATTGACATTTGGTGATGAATCATGGGATAGAGTGCACTCAGATGTCAAAGGTCACAATGGCGCGAATATACGGTTACTATACTACTCACGTCGTATTTTCTTACATGTTGTAGCAATTGACGCGTTTAGCCAACAGCAGCTATATAACCAGCAAGACCTAGCATGTTATGTTGTTGCTGATTAAACGCGCCAAGCGTCAATAGATGAGTTTCCAATGTGTCAAAGTTAGAGTATTTGCCCATGCCCACGAGATAGAACCACTCTTAACGTTAGGCATAACAATGTTGCACCATCATAGCATTGTGACCTAGTTCTGTTACCATTGTGACGCCGTCCTTGTTGGATCGTGGTTTCAGAACATCATGATGACCCAACAGTCAGTACCGGTATCAGCATAATTCCCCCAGTATTTACGGCTGTGTAATCTGGTGATAATTAGCAAATACTCTTGATTTGACTGGTTGAAAACTTTCATATTCGAGAGAATACGACGTTGGTCACACCAAGTGCATCGTCTCTTTCAATTTACAGTGTGAGATTTCTCACTATGGCATCTATGGAGATTGATGAAACAGTGTTTCACGTGGCCTACGGACAAGTCCAGTTGAAATATTCAATGAATTTCGATCTGAGAAAGGAGCAAATAAGTCTGATACAAGCCGTGTTGAATGGGAGAAATGGTGTTGGCTTTCTTCCCACTGGATACGGAAAGTCACTCTGTTACATCCTCCCGCCTTTGATATTAGATGAGGTATACTTCCATTTTGTGCTACTTAATTACGTTAACATATGCATCGAGCTTACCAACCCACAACAGGATCCAGAGAAAAAGACATTTCGCAATTGTCTCTGCTCTGTAACATGTGCCACTAGACATCAGCTATTGTCATGGCGATATGACACGTAACAATAGTAAGCGTCAAAGGTACCAAAGGAACGTTGACGTGACAACTGTAAGAGTAACTGAACACGTGGATGTAGTCCACAGTTTCGGATTAAAAATTTTAATACAACTGAGTGCCACGAAAAAAAAAGTGTACAGAGGGCACTGAAAAAGTATGCCACTGCTTTCTCCAGAATGGACATGATATTTTTCTCAAATTAATAAAACAGTGGCATTGGAACACAGTCCGCAGTAAATGTCACTTTTATTTATTTATTTTTCTGTTATGGTCAGTTCGATGATTTTTTTTCTGAATTCCATGCCACAGGCCGCGAGAAGACGCGCTCAACAATAAGGGACGAAAACCCTTGGGGGGGGGGGGGGGGAAGAAAACTGTCAATTTAGTCAGTAACTGTGGTGACTGTTCATTTTCCATAATACATCGCTTTGATATATCTGCACTGCAATGTCGTATTGTCACAGCATGCACCTAACATTGTTCTACTGTGCTACGATCAGTACAAAACACTACTATTATCATATTGTTGTGAACTTCATGTACACGAGTTACCAACAATACAGAATTAAGACATATCCCGTTGAACTGATTCAGAGTAGTTTTTGAACTGATGACAGTATATCAAGACGCCAACAAAGATCTCCACGCTTTACGTAGTGACCCCATCTGGCGTTACAATATAAAATATCCTTTGGACGTGAATATTTCCAATTACAATATGTCACAGTATGCCACCGAAGCCAAAGGACCTTGTACGTTAAGATGGACAAACCGCCCCAGATGAGGTACGGTTGAAGTTAAAAAATGAAACATTAAATATGACATGAATGTTCTAATTAGCATGAACTATGTCATTTTGTTGGACTCTCTTTGAAATATTGGGAGCAGGAGTGACATGGTTTTTTAACAATAACTCTTCAAAGTGGTATACGTTTGTATGAAATTGACAGTTTTGGGTTTGAAAAGTCGCGTTTGCCTATCTGTAAACATATGAAGATAAACTATAACCACAAATATATTTACACGTAATAAAGCACTTCTGAATCCATAGCTCTCCAGCAAATCTCGTTTTGGTTATCGTTTATCTTCATATAAAAAATTAAAACTTTATGAAATGTGGTTTTCGTGATATGGTTCTCATTTTCAAATACGAGAATAGAAGCAACGTTACAAGTGAGAGTACGATATGGCAGAATGGATAGAGTCGGAAGGATTGGATCTGTTTCGATTGATGGTCTACTGGTTCGAATCCCAAAGTATCATTTCTAAATTTTTCAATAATTTTATGCACTTTTCCATTTCGTATCGTCATTACAATATATTTGTGAATATTTGTTTTTTTTGTTGCGTCAAGATATAATATTAGGTGAATATTACGAATTGATGCAAGATAAGATAGATGCAGGTGCATTATTGTACACGCCAAAGAAATGACACCGCGGAAATCGGCAGACACTCAATTGTGAAGGCAGGCGAATATCACATAATATCAATTTAAGTCGGCAGAAAATGGAAGTAAATCAACGAGTAGAAACTGCTTGGCCTTACACACTGTGGGCCCGGTGGTAACTCTGGATCTACCTATTGGTGTCACGTGGTTCGTTGTGAATGGACTGTTGGCTGGGGCGGTTTGTCCATTCTAACGTACAAGGTCCTTTGAAGTTCTTTTCATGTTATGGAGTCAAAAATTCACACTACTTCAGCGCACTGTATGGTAGGATATCGTGAAATCCGAAATGTATGTAACATGTACCGGTATCCGCACACTATTGACTTATGGAACCATTCTTTATGCTACACTTGTGAAACCAAAAATAGAATCAAGCACAATATTTTAGGGCGTCCTATATGAATGAGTGTATAGGAAGCATTCAGATTGATTCTCAAATAAATTGATCTGCATTTAACCTCCTCAAATTTTTCAGTTTTTTGCGAAACAAATGTTAACAATGTAATTGCTAAATTGCAAGTATAGGCTGGTCATAGATCCTGTTTGTTTTTCACAGGTTTATCCGAATGAAGACCACACCGTGCTTGTTGTTTCTCCGCTAAAAAGCCTGATGGACGATCAAGTAGCATTTCTGAGATCCAAAGGAATATCTGCTGAATATATTCGATTTGAAAAGAATGCAGATCGAGACCTTTTGCAAGGTATCTCCCTAATTAAAGTTATTAATGTACAGAGATAGGGTACAGTGTTGAAAGACAGTCATCGAACTACCTTGAATATTTAATTTTGGTATTTTGAATTGTCTCAATGAGTGGCCATTCATTTTTTTTTGTAGTTCCACGAACCATCAAATCAGTATTCCCATTCTCTGGACCCAAGTCTATTTATGCTCAATAGACTTCGGGACATTATACGACATGGGTGGGCATGACATATTTGCTATTGCTTGCTTTGCTTGTGTGGTGCACCTAGAAATGCCAAAATTCAAAATCTAACCAGTTTCTCCAAACCAGGAGTGCGTGAGTGAGTAGAGTTTGACGTCGTTTTCAACCTTCTTTCAGTTCTTCAAACCATAGATATTTGGTGATTGGAATGGTTTTACACAATATATAAACAACCAATTTCTAATAGATCAATTCATTTAGTACGGTACTTCGATCTATAAGTTGTGGTAGTTTAATATATCAATTTGGTATTCCAGATATCAAAGTAGCTCCTCCATATGTACACATAGGGCCTATTAAGAAGCTGAATTGCATGACATCATGTTACCGGAAGGATGTGTCGACTTTCAACAGGAAATCTCTTTTTCATATTATGAAGATATTACGCTGATATCCCACCATAGTAAAGTCCCTAAAACGTCGAAATTGCTGAATAAACTCCAAAAAGTGGCATTTTGAACTACTTTCTTCCCGCATATACACTGCTATATAAAGACTAGTTCGATTACTTTCTTCTAACAGTGTATACACTGTAATAAGTAGTTAAATAGTGTATACACTGTAAGAAGAAGACGTTCCGAATACTATTTTCTTCTTACAGTGTATATACACTGAAAGAACAAAGTAGTTCGAAATATGAGTTTTGGTAATGACTTGAATCTGGCGTCTACATTTAACTGACAGGGTGGAAACATTCGCCAACTTAACTGTGATATCGCAAGTTGAACTACTCTTGTATGGTTTGGGTGGAAATTGCCGGATAAACTCCAAAAAGCGAGATTTTCATCTACTCCCTTCCTGCAGTGTATATAAAGAGCAGTTCGGTTACTTTATTCTAACAGTGTATATACACTGTAATAAGAAAGGAGTTAAATAGTGTATACACTGTATTTTTGGTAATAACTTGAAACTGGCGTGTACATTTAACTGGCAGGGTGGAAACATTCGCCAACTTAACTTTGATATCGCAAGTTGAACTACTCTTGGGTAGTTTGGTGCTGTAGAAGAGTAAACTCTTATGAGTATGCGGCATTCGAAACTGGTGAGCAAAATCAATCAGTCCGAGTTAGTCATGACTTTTTGCTAATACTAAATTTACCATACACAAATGAGGTTTTTACTGCGGTGATTTATATTTTAAGCTTTCTAATTTTTCAGAATTGCGAGGGGCCACATTCTCGGTAATTTTCACGTCACCTGAGGCAGCTGTCAAGAAAGAGTGGGTGGAAATATTCCAAACAGATAATTGGCAGAGACGGATGTGTCTTTTGGCTGTGGACGAATCCCACTGTATTTCCGAATGGTAAGCATGCGCAGTGTATAACTTCTCGAAACCCAATCTTCATGCTTGCATTTCATATAATACAGAAGAACCAAAGACTTATTAGGCGTTTGTGGGTACCTATACCGTTATTTTTCATAAATATTAAACTGGTTTTGTATGAATGAGAAAATGTTTGTTTTTGTTTAATGATAATCTCTTACTTGCGATATACACTCAAGAAAGTACACCCTTTTATACTTCGAAATATAAAAATATATATATTTAATTGTAGGGGAGAGTCATTTAGGAAGGAATATCGGCAGCTGTCCCTGCTCCGAAGCATATTCTGTCTTCCTGTACTAGCATTGACTGCAACAGTGACACCAGCCGTTTACAGTGACATCCTGAAATATCTGCTGATACCCAATAACGCAGAAACGAAAGTGGTTGCATTGTTGCCAAACAGGTAACAAACTACTCAACTTTATTAACATTTCCCGGTGTGCTGTCTTCACTAATATGCATGTTATATTCCGAGATATTGGATCATCCTCATGATGTTTGTAGTGTATCCATAGTAAAAAAAAAAAAAAATACGTTCATTCATATCTATATACTATTTCGGCCGTTCTGTTTGTAGAAGCAACATTTATTTGAAAGTTGTGACTGACTGTGGGCATGATCACAAACAAAACATCTCGTGGCTCGTTGATCACTTGCGTGAGAAAAAGGGGGAAGCAAAAAAGGTGCTGGTTTATTGCAGGTACGTATTTTATATCATATTAATTTAATTGAGGATGAACAAATGGGAAAAATTAAAATAACAAGACGTTGATATACCCAACGGGCCACTGTAGCATCCTGTGAGGGTACAGGTTTTTACCCCCTCGGCTTAAATTTGGAATACGAAAGGTATTGTCGTCATGTCCGTCCGTCCGTCATACCTTTCTCGTGACCACGATATCTTTAGAACGACTTACCCTAGGCACATCAACCTTGCAGTGCACATCCATATGCGCATGACCCTGAACCCTATTGAATCCGGACCCGATTGGTTGGAAACTTTGGCTACCACCTTTAATTTATGCGAAACCATCACAGCTTTCTCGTTACCAAGATATCTTTAGAACCACTTCCCCTAGACACACCAAACTTGCAGTGCACACCCCTATGCTCGTGACTCACAACCCTATTAAATATGGACACGATTGGGTGGAAACTTTGGCGGCCATCTTCAATTTATGCGAAACCATTAATTTTGTGTATCTCGGGTACCATTTCGTTGTTCAGTGTGAAACTTGGTATAGATCATCGATGCATCAAGAAACTTGAAAGGAATCACCAAACCGGTTTCCTTGATTCGGTGGAGACGTGGGCGGCCATCTGTAATTTATGCAAAATCATAATAATCTCTATCTCTGATACCGTTCAAGTTTTCAATATAAAATTTGGCATAAATCATCGATGCATCAATACACTTACGATAAATAACAGTTTTGGTTTCTCTGATTGGGCGGAAAATTTGGTGGCTATCTTTAATTTATGCAAACTATTTAATGATGTATATGTCTGATACCATTTATGTGTTCTATACGAAACTTGGTATACAGCATCGATGTATTAAGAAACTCGCAATAAATAACCACATCAGTAACTCTGAGTGGCGGGAACTTTAATTTATGCAAAATGGTTAATGATTTCTATCTCTAATACCATTCAAACGCTCGATGAAAAACCCTATATACATAACGGATGCATCAAGACACTTATGCATTGACAGGTCAAGAGACTGTTTCCGCTGATTGGACGGAAACCTTATAGGGGCCATTTCTGATTGCAAAATTTTTGATGATCAGCATATTTGTCACTTGATTGCTTGATTGGTTCAAATTGAATACATTTTGAATGGCTGGCGCCCAGAGCCGAGGGGTTTTCAGATGCGCAGCTTCGTACTGGCATATACACTTTTCATTCTAGATTCTGGACCGCCCAACAACTTACGCAAAATATATTTCCATTTTTTTTTTATTTAAAATATATTTTCTTCTTCCAATAGGTCATATAATACAACTTCGGACATTTACTTGCACATTTGTGATGAGCTGGGCACAGACAAATATTTTGAGGGGGAAAATATGATTGCCATGTTTCACGCATCCGTGGACGATGACGAGAAGAGGAGACTGATATCGCAGTTCAAAAAAAGGGATAGTAAGTTAAGATGCGTTGTGGCCACCATTGCCTTTGGGATGGGCGTGGACATGCCAGATGTGCACTTCGTCGTCCACTGTGGTGCCCCCAAAAACATTCTGTCGTACTGGCAGGAGGTTGGTCGATCTGGGCGAGATGGCGAACAGGCTGTTGCTATCCTTTATGCCACCCGTCCTAGCCTCGCCAGGTGTACAAAGGAGATAGTGCACCTGTGTAAGGAGAGCACCACATGCGCCAGAAAACTTGTCCTGTCCAATTTCGTAATAAAAGAAATGGATACTTCTATCCTTCAAAAGGAGAAAGTTCCTTGCCTAGGGTGTTCAACGCTCTGTCTATGCCAACGATGTTCATGTTGCAGTCGTTGCTATGAAAATTGTCTCTGCGAGAGCAAAAGGCCCAATGACATTGACTTCTAACAAGGTGTTTCGTGAGCCTATCGATGGAAAAGCTGGACATGAGGCGATGTCGAGCTTTCCATCTTTCTATATTCAAGAATTTTGTGAGATGGAAATCAGAGAGCTTTTCATCTTTCCGCTTTCAGTATGAAAAGATAGAAAGCTGAATTTTCACGTGTTACGCGATCCATGACATGATATAGACTGCGCTATAAAGGGTTCCTGTCAGAGAACAGTTCTGGCGCATTTTGACAGAATGATTCCACGCACCGGTAGTATAGGTACCAGACCACTATTAAAAATAGTGCCGATCCGTAGACAACCTCTGCCAGAGAAGTGAATTGTTTTCAATACTTTTTCCAGCCTCTGTTGCGAGGAATAATTGAAGGCCAGTGGTGGGTGATTGGAGTATGATATGTGTTTGGTTCCGCTGTGAGTTTGATTTTAACTTAAGGCCTAATAAGAAGTTGCTAAGAGGGACTAGTTAGGTGCCTGTGCACCGCTTTCTGAAAGCAGAGAAAAAAGCCAAAATTGTGACGTCATTTGTACGAGCGCGCATAACTCAAAATTTCGATGGGCGACCCCCGTCAAGAAGCCTGTCCGGTTGAATAAAGGTACTTCTTGCCGAAATATGGGAGTCTAGACTTAATTAATCAATCGGGGAGATGCAATTAGGTTAGCAGCTTTTAACATTGCCGTCTATGTAAATTTTAATAGTGGTGTGGACCCTATAAGTCCGTGGACGGGATGTCATGTGAAATGGTTCGTGCCGACAGTGCTGTTTCAAACTAACGAGAACAGATGTTGATATAAAAAAGTATTTCCCTGTAAAAGACTATGCTATTTTTTCTTTCTTAGAGTATATTTCGATATAAGTTTATCTGTTAGGAGTGACCTGTTACTGGAGCATAACTCCGCTCAGCGCTGAGGAGGCTAGGGAGGGGATGGGATAGTCTATTGGCAAAGTGTGCTTGTAAAAATCGTCCATCCTCGAATACCGAATAAATATAATCCAGAACTTCCTGCTTGCAAGGAAAGCCCCTAAAGAGCTAGGTGAATGCTTGGAAACTCATAACACCCAATGTGTTGAATGTTGGTGTGTTCAACAATACTGTTCCCTGTGGGCATGTGAGTATACGCGTTGGCGAAAAGCCGTACGCGTGTTCAGTGTGTTGTTAATAGAGGGAGTTCAGATAATGAGATGATAAATCTGGTTATATGACGGTTGTGTATATGAAAACGTTATGACACTGAGAGAACATAATATATTTGTCGGCAATTTACTGGTTTCTTTGTGTGCTTCATTTGTTTCTGGACATGGTTAATTATTTGAGTTGATTTTTTTAACATTAAGCTGCGTAGGGCAGTATACCAACTGTTTTATTGTTATTTTAGGCTGTCCTGTTTTGCTTGGTAACTGTATGTACCAGCGCTCAATTGTGTAAAAAGTATTCGAATCACTGGGCTTTTTTTCCACAGATAAGTTTATAACATTGCAATAGTTTTTGTGGCGAATAATGATCCATTATATAGCGAACCCGTCAATCTATATTCGTGTATGTTGAACATCGCTAGCACACCGTATGACATAAAGCTATATGTTGTGCTTGGAACTGAGTAGAAGTATGTATAATAAGTAGAACTTATGGCGGGAGTAAATCTCAGTTGTGTAAATTGACACTAGGTTTGAGACGTGGAAGTAAGCAAGGTTTTAACTCATGGGTGTGTTTGACGTTAATAATATTAGCGATATTTCATGTGATTTCAATTCGTAGAATTTGCTTTGATTCCAGAATATTGCCCTCCTCATTTACACATGTTATATGAGAATACTCTTCCGCATAGTTGTGTTCAGTATGTGAATAAAAGTTTAAATGATATAATATTGCACACAATGCTATTCTATGGATAACAACTTCTTTATTGCTGTGGAGCTGACGTTTCGTTGCAGATACTTCCAACTTTTTCAAAGCTAATGATCTACATAGTACAGTTGAGGGTGTTTACACGCTTAAAACTAAAGTGTTGTAAAGTGTTGAAATAACACTTTAAGTGTGTCCACAGGGACTGCACTTTAAAGTGCTGTCCCTGTGGACACACTTAAAGGGTTATTGCAACACTTTACGAGTAGGTTTCGACACTTTGATTGAAATTGTAGTTTAAGGGCCGCTTCCCATTCGGATTTCGCGGCCCATCAACTCAATGTTTTATTCGATTCTCGCGGTACATTACGTTGTTTATTGAATATCTTTTCCAGCGCTAAATATATAAATAAATAGATAAATAATAAATAACAATGAGAGATCAGTAGGAGATATAAATAGAAGTAAATAGGTTTCGACACTTAGTTTTAAGCGTGCATATAAGTGAACAAGGTCACAAAGTAATCATTGCACAATAGGTTTCATGAGTTAATCATGTCAGATTAAGTTCAAAGTGCCCTCATAGTTAAAGTGACAAAATTATTGAATCTTATATGTGTGAGGATTATACAATAATCACATGGATAAATAGCCTGACGTGTGAGAAGTACATAAAGAATAATGGAAAGGATTAACGGTCACGGTGATAATCTCCATCTAAGCTGATAAGGCTGTCATAGGAGCTGGGTACAAGCTGTCCACTGTCTCTGTTGATTGCGGGCTTGTGTCTTTTGATGTGAATGGCTTCCTGTAGTCTTCTCTGTGTTTGGTCGGTCTGGTGGAGAAAAGCAAAAAAAAAAAAAAAATATAAGGCCCCATAAAAAAAATGCCTTGTTTCCCATCACTGACTTTTTCAAAAAGTCGGACGGGCTGTTAGTTTTTTATTTTCTATTTTCGGGAGGGCATAGGAATGGTTAAGTTCATTCAAGAATCCACTGATATTAAGATAGTGATAGTATAATTTGGTTCTAAAATGCATATAAGAATTCATTTTAAAGTTTCATTTTGTACACGGTCTTGCTAAAGATTGAATAAATATATTGGATAAATCGGCAAAAATTCCATGGCGTTTGTATTTCCATTCTCACCTCCTGCATGCTGCTATATGTGAGAAAAGAATATATGGGAAACAAGGCATTTTTTTTATGGGGCCTAATATTGTTAAATGTGTGAATGCAGCGTTTGCTCATTACCACCAGTTCTTATTTTGGCGAGAGAGTGGTAAGAGAAATGATATGTATATATATATTGTAGAAATTCAGGAAAAGGGTCAAACGTGAAGATAAATTGTTTGAAAGTAGAGAAATCTACGACACGCTCACATTGCTCTCATAACGGTTTCGTGTCCGCTGGGATCTATTCTTTTGGGCGGATTCAATTCAGTCCGTTTCCGTACACGATACCACTTTTTGAAAACATGTAACTGAGCGTGAATTTGGAACGTTTTCACGCGCGCGCAGTCGATCGTCGTTTGGATTTCATCGATGTTGGTCATCTAAGGTAAGATTTGTCTTTATTTCGCAAAGATTGTCCGAAGTTAATGTCGTAGAATATTTGTAAGATGTTTATCTAGCCACAGCAGAGCTAAAAGCCGGACGAACTCCGAGAAAATCGAGTCCACAGCGCTTACAGCGCCCCCATAAAATATGTGGGGAATCTGCACCGTTGTTAGCCTATGGACGGAGTTGAACGGAGAGAGGCAGGAGATAGCCCAGACGAGCGACGTTCATGATTGAACTACTAATCATAATACTCTTCAAAAACGTACAACAACAACACTCAGTTCATTAATAACTGACCCTCAAGAATACATACCTGAAGTTTCAGATCTCCAACGTTCGTGTAGTTTCGAACTATGTATATGTGTACCTTTGTACTGACCCGTGACGCTCAGTTCTTACTAATAATAAAACATAAAGACAAATCTTTATGATAAATGCCCACCCTTTGTTCGTTCTGGTACAACGCGCCACAGCAAACTATGGTCATTGTAATTTCGTCACTAAGGAATCGTTCGGAACTTGGATTGAGCCCGTCTGAAAAGCACTATCTTATTTCGATTTAAGAAATTTTCAAATATTATATTTCATTCAAAAGTCGACAAATCCTTGTAAATTAATGGTTTCTATATAACTATTTCGGTAGCTGCAAAGTTACTATATGATAATATAAAAAAAAGTTATAATTCGCCATGCAAGAAGATATATGTAGGGGAGATTGAGGTACACTGGACAATTTTCACCTTTTTGCAAAAATCTCTGTGATTATTGTCATGTAGTGTAGTCTTCTATACTCTCGTTATAACTTATATTTAGTATGACATAGTCATGTAAACAAATCTGAAATATCTCTTATACTTTTCTCCAGAATTCGTTTTTGAAAACGTTAAAAAAATGTATCCCAGTTTGCTCCACTATGGGGTACACTGGGACACCCGCCGGGGTGCGATGGGACAATAATTAGAATACATATTATATCAAGTATTTACTAATATGTTTCATAGAGGTTTAGAACATTCGACAGTAATGGTTAGGTTAGTTGCTATTTCAGATCCCTGCTTCACGTAAAATATTTCCCAGGGGCCAAATTTGAGGGAAAAAATATATTTTGTATGATTTTCATTCCAACGAAAGCAATTGTTAGTAAAACTCATCAAATCTGATAGGGTTAAGGCCCATTCTCACGGTGCGATTTGTAGTAACAACTTGTAGCATACAACTCAGTTGCATCGTGAGAACACTCGTGCAATTTTAGTCGTATGCTACAAGTCGTATGAAATAGGGCAGGTCCTATTTCATGCGATTAGTTGCATGCTACAAATCGGGGGATTCCCCCGCCGAGTTGTTACTACAAATCGCATCGTGAGAATGGACCTTTAGCAATTATTATAATCCAGGAAACAGAATAATGCTTTTTATACCATTTTAGGGTAAAAAAGAAATTCACCATTTGATTTTTATTGTCCCATTGTGCCGCAGCAAAAGTGTTCCAGTCCGCCCCGGTGCATGACATTTTCCATTTTATGAAAAAAAACTAATACATACATCTGAGAAAATAAATCTTTTTAATTTAAATTGTACCTTTGTCCATCCTTTCTCAGTAGTAACAAAACAGCAATGAAGTACTGCTAAAAACCTTGGTATAACAAAATATCATTCTTAGTAATTTTTTAACAATTTCAGATTTTATATGTAATCAATATAGGTATTGAATAGGGGTGGTAGCTTTCTGCTGATAATATTGTAATGTGCTTCCTGTACTCAATAAAGGAGCTAGACGGCCCCATGTCCCACTGCGCCCCATGTCCCACTGTGCCCCATGTCCCACTGTTCCCCATGTCCCACTGTGCCCCATGTCCCACTGTGCCCCATGTCCCACTGTGTCCCATGTCCCACTGTGCCCCATGTCCCACTGTGCCCCATGTCCCACTGTGCCCCATGCCCCACTGTGCCCCATGTTCCACTGTGCCCCATGTCCCACTGTGCCCCATGTCCACTGTGCCCTATGTCCCACTGTACCCCTTGTCCCACTGTGCCCCATGTCCCACTGTACCCCATGTCCCCCTGTTGCCCATGCCCCACTGTGCCCCATGTCCCACTGTGCCCCATGTCCCACTGTGCCCCATGTCCCACTGTACCCCAATTTTCCCTACCAACACATATTTATACCATAACTGTAGCTGTACAGTTATATGCACACACTCTCTTTTATTATTTGTATATAACATCCAGTTTATTTGCATACACTCTCCTAGTGTCTGTACATATATGTAAATATTATTTTACTGCATAACGTTACATCTCCTTAGACAATCTGTCTAAGCCACGCGGTTCTATTCCATCACCTGTAACCGCGTATACTATTTGTGCAGAATATACCATAATAGATCTTTACATCAGCGTCAGTCATCATTGAAGGGTTGTGATCATCTCTTCGATCCCCGGATCTCTACTAGTAAAGGGGCTATCTACAGTGAAGGCCAGAAGGCCAGTGGGCAATTCCGGTTATTGATTCGTTTTTGGTAAATACCACGACTGGTTCTGCTCGTACACGTTACACCTAATTAACACAGTGTAATATTAACATGTACTACAATACGAATGGGTACAATTATGATGGTTGAGCTAACACGACTGATACAAACATGATAATATATGTACAACTAGTGGATCAAGTGACCCATTGCAGATGTGAGGCATCTGTTTTGTAGTTGACAATAGTCGCTGTGGTGAATATATGATTCGTCCGCGTTCATTTTCAGAAATAGGTTAATATGTTGAGTAGCATGGAGTGTTTGGCGCGCGTAAATGGACAGAAATTCAGACATTTTCCTTGTTTTCCAATGCGCGGTCGTCATCTCGTTCTTAAGACTCAAGAGGTACGTATATCCACGCCCATGGTATATTATTTCGATCCCAAGCAGACAACCAACCGTATGTGGGCCTGTATATCGATTAAGACAAACACTTAATTTCATTTCAAGGAATAGGAGCCCACCCGTGTGGTTTCCGGGTACGAAAACTAACAGGAACTAGCCCTTGTTGGCGTGACCAGGGGATGCTCACGCCATTGGGTTGGAGAAACCAAGCTACAGCGCACGGCAAACAGCAAAATTCAACTCATGAAATTCGGCCCAAATACATGAATAAATACGTACCTTATTCCATCAACTTATCCATATACACACACAACCTGCTCACGAAAGCACAGAGGGTAGAAAAAAAAAACAAGTGAGTCGGGATTGTTGTTGTTTTTCGACACATATCAAAACGTTCTTCCTGCTCGCTTCACGCCATCTTTCTTTCCTTTCCTTTACACACGAAAATTACCCAAAATGTAAACCGCTCACGTGTTCGGAAAGAAATTCGTCCACTGGCAAATATGTCGGCTGTTAGGAGGGCCATCAATTCTGTTGTGCCAGACTTGAATTTGAATTATTCACTCAAACCGGAACAAAGGAATACTTTGAAGTATGTGTGTGCCAAGAAGCAACATAATTGATGGCCCTCCCAACAGCCCACATGTTGTTTGCCAGTGGACGAATTTTTTTCCGAACACGTGCGCGGTTTGCATTTTGGGTAATCCTCGTCGAGAGTCTCGGGCTTCCGCAAAACAACACGTGCTCACGGAGTTGAGCAGGAAAGACGTTATGTTTGTCCCGAGAATCAACAACAACCCCGAGTGACTTATTTTTTCCTACCCTCTGTGCCTTCGTGAGGAGTTTGTTTGTGTACAGTATTGAAGTTGATGAGATAAGGTACGTTTTAAATATCTATTTCTGTCGAATTACATGAAATGGAATGTTGTTGTTGCTCGCGCGCTATAGCTTGGTTTCTCCGACCCAATGGCGTGAGCATCCCCTGGTCACGCCAACAAGGGCTAAATAGGAACCAAACCTCGTGATATGACTGAAATAGTGTTGAAAGCGACGTTAATTCCTTTTCACTCACTCATCCACTGGGAACATAACAGTCTACGCTTGATTTAAAATCAATCGGTTATTGTCCCACTGCACTTCTGTGCGTCAGGTGACACATTCTGTTTTGACTTGTTAAAATGTAATTCTGTACAAAAGTGTAAAAGATAGTTCAGATTCTTTTGATTGAAACTGTCATACTAAATATTAGTTATAACTAGAGCACAGACAAGGCTACTCTACAGGACTATAATAGCGGAGATGTTTTGCAAGAAAACGAAAATGTCTCGGCGTAAACGCGGGGGGGGCAAGGGGTATTTTCGTACTCCGTTTTGGGGTAATTTTCATTATCCGTTCTCAGTTCTGAGGAAAACTAATTTTGCGTACACACGTCCTATTTTTAATTATCTGTTCTCTGTTCCACCAAGTTATAATTTTGCGTTCCTCGTTTTGTGAGATTCGTTATTTACGTTCCCATTCACACCGTCACTCTCGTATGCTTGTCTGCAAGAGGGGACGCAACTCCAGCGGATTCAGCTCTTCTGTGAGCGTCGAAACAACCCTGTTGTGGAGAATGACGTGATCATGAGTGCAACAACTACTTTCTTCTTTCGTTGGTTGGCTCGTTTATGACACGTGAAGAAATCCCCACAAATTCTCTTCTTCGATTCCGTGGTCCAATTTTGAAATTCCAATGGCGACATAGGCCTACAATTTTTGTTATAAATCCACATCCGAGAAAACCTTCCTTAAATATCACTCAAGTTACTTATATGGGTTATTTTGTTTACAATTTTGGAGCAAGGGTGGATCTACGGGGGTCAGGAGGGTCCGGACCTCCCATGAAACCTCAAAAAAAAAGTATTTGTTTTGGAGGGATCAGCGAACCCTGAGATTCCATGTAGAAATAATTTCTTGAAATGATATGTAAATTAACTGAATGTGGATTATGTAATTAGAGTATATATAAGTATATTAAACAGACCATCATCTATTCATGTAGTCTGTGAGTGTACTGTTTAAGTTGGAGTTTCAATATGTATCTAAAATCAGATATTATCGCCGCGAGAGCACCACGTGTAGTGGTGAGTTGTAGGCCTGTTTTGTTTGTGTTAAACCAGGAAGACAAAAGTTGTCAGGCATGTTCTTCAATATCGATGCGTGTTTATGCGAAACAAATGTGAAAATAGAACAATAAATCTACCTACATTGTGTTCAAATTTATTTCCGGGAAAACGCGAAAAACGCATCTCCCTCAACCTGGAACCCCGGAGCTTCCGGGGCCTAGGCGGCCCCAGGACCCTCGCCTGTCAGACTGTGAGGATCGCTTATTTTAGCTTTGTGTAAATGAATCGGTATCATATTGGTTCTACTGTTCCATGATGTAAAAGTCACCGTTTTTTTATCGGTTAACTAGAAAGTCAAATGGATTCAGGCATGAAGTACATGTATGTTTTTTTTTCAATATCGATGCATGCTTATAAATGAGAAACAAACGTGAAAATAGAACCATAAATCTGCATACATTATGTTCGAATTTATTTCCTGGAAAATGCTTAGAACGCATCTCCGGAGATCTAGGAATTCGGAGCTTCCGGGGCCTAGGCGGCCCCATGACCCTCACCTGTTGAGCTATGAGTATTTCCTTGTTTTATCTTTTTGTGAATGAACCGTATCGGTGGGTATATTTGTTTCCCTTCCATGAACTAAATGCCATCGTTTTGTATGTTTTAAATATAACTAGACAGTCAAATGGATGCAGGCATGAGGTGCGATTTTTCCAATATCGATGCGTGCGTATATATAATTGCGAGAAAATCGTGAAAATAGAACCATAAATCTGCATAAATTATGATCAGTTTTATTTCTGGGAAAACGCTCAGAACGCATCTCCGGCGATGTAGGACCCTGGAGCTTCCGGGGCCTAGGCGGCCCCTGGACCCTCGCATGTTGGGCTGTGATAGTCGACCCCTCCCCCTATGAATTTTGGCTGGATCCGCCCTTGTGGAGTATATAATGAAATATGTTGTCAACTGTGGACAATTTCCAACGTTTTCCAATGTTTAATCCGCTGCATGTACCGACATTACCACCACTATTAAACATAGCTAAATAATATATAGCCCTCACGAGTATGAGGGCTATAGGTAGGCCCCAGTCACCTCCAGCGAGGGTTTTAGATAATTTTATTACGAATCACCCACCTCTGAAACTGCCGTACATCTAATCTCTATCCCCTCCTGCGCACTATTGTGAAATAGTAACCCATATATCGCCGTCTGAATTTTCCAGTCGACAACTTCCACTTTATACGCGCCATGTTCAATTGCAAACAGCCCAGCAAACATATACCGTAACGTCACCAACATGGCGCGTAGAGAGTTGAAGTTTTCGACTGGAAAATTTAGATGGCGATATATGGGTTACTATTTCACAATAGTGCGCAAGATTTTAAAATAGTGCGCAGGAGGGGATAGAGATTAGATGTACGGCAGTTTCAGAGGTGGGTGATTCGTAATAAAATTATCTAAAACCCTCGCTGGAGGTGACTGGGGCCGACCTATAGCCCTCATACTCGTGAGGGCTATATATTATTTAGCTATATTAAACAGTGTGGTAGCTAATAAAGACACACTTGAGTTCTTCACAATTGTTTTTTCTTCGTTCTTCGTATTTAAATTCTTTTTTTCTTTTTTCTCCATACTAGAGATATTTTTTTGTACGTTCACACGATCGCTTACCCCCTTGCTCCACCTCGTAAACCAATTCCCCCGATTTGATGTAGGCCTACATATAATGTAGATAACTATATTCGTGTTACTCTTTTTTTCTTAGCTATACCAACCAGACAGGAAGACTAAGGCGACAAGTCATTTTTCAAAATATGTTACATGAAAGATGCCAGAATATATACATTGATCCAGTAGTCCGCCATCAATAATTGAAAATTTGGGGACTACTTTCTTAAAAGCTGGATGATCCAGAAATAGTCAACTTAACTCAAATGATTCAAACTAGTTAACTTGACCCATGATCCAATGAAAGACAGCGCTGAAATTCTTGATATCTTGGCTCGATTTTTTGGTATTAATGTCTCACTGCTGGACCAAAGACTCATCAAGGCAGATGAACAAAAATAAATTGAACATTTAAATAGATTTTGAATCAACACGGGCTCATGTAGGACCAATTCATTGCGTTTTCAAGCTAAAGTAATTAGATTCGCGTAAAAAAATGTATTTACCGTGATTTGTACATTTTCATGAAAATCGTCCGTATATTCGCGGATCGAACTCGTATAGCTCGTCTGGCCTTACCCTGAGTTAATCATACAACCCATGCAAAAAGTGTAAAGATGGCTCGGCTTGGAATCCAGGTCACCAAACTTATTTTGTTTGAATTGTGCATCATATATTAAGGAGTTACATACTCCTTCCATAAGTAAATGTGTTAGGTTTGAAGGTATGTATTTCGGGGAGTTTATGTCTAATGTAGTTTGAGAATGATGAGTGACATGGCCACAATGGTATATGTTTATAGGTATTTATACAGGATTTGCAGTGATGATATTTTAAACCTTTTGATGTTTTAGGTCGAGTGACCTCAAAATAGCTAAATTAGCACAAACATATGCATATATGCCTGGGCAAGGTGGGCATTCGTTGATAGTTGCTCACGGAAAGTTATATCCAAAATCTTGTTGAATACGATGAAGGACACGAAGTCTTCTCTCTTTAGAATAACTGATAGCCATTTTCCCTAAAATATATGTTTTACAGTACAATTTTTATATAAATATAGGATGTTTATGGCCGCCTAGAGACCTGTGCGCTTTCCAAACCTCGAGTTCATGTCCCTGTATGGACCATTCATACACCATAAAAATTATGATGCCCCATGTTCTTATCTTTAAAATTTACTGGAAGGGGTTTCCCTTGTCTCAAAAGTATTTACACCGCAAATCAATCCTAGGTCGTTAAGATAAACAAACTGTCGTTTCTATTCCGTGTTTGTATAATTTTCCTATGACGTGTCCTATTTTTATCGATACAAATTAAAGTCCCACGGGCAAATGTCGGGGAGCGCTTTTGATTCAACTTCAGTGGCTTTGTTTGTGCTATTGTCTTTCTTATTTATCTCAAGGCTAGTCATAACTGAGGAAAATATAATGTGGGATGTTTAGGATTGAAACAAAAATCAGATTTATCAACGACACACAAAACAAAAAAGATTTAGATCCTGTATGGACCATATATCCTCTATGTAAAGTGTAGCTGACAACTATGTATCAGAGGGTAAGCCTGTATACTCTTGTTTCATTGTCCTTAAAAATGCCTTGTTTTAGTTAACAGAATTTTTTTTTATGAATGAGTTCTGGAATCGATGGTATAGAGTTGTCAAAATAATGTGTTCTAATATTATGTCTGCTGTAAAGGTTACTAACCATCTTACCGATTAGTTTATAACTAACTCCGGAGTGAGGCAATGGGATACTCTATCGCCTTCACTGTTTTCAATCTATTTAAATTGTTTAATTGAAGAAGTAAAACAATGTAATTTGAGAGTTAATATAAGCGCGAATTTATATCTATTTGTCTTATGCGGATGACATTGTTATTTTAGCTGAAAGTGAATCTGATTTACAACAATTATAGATGTTGTTAATACCTGGTGCAGCAAATGGAGATTTAATGTAGATATTAATCAATCAAAAGTAGGGGGAAACGAAGTACTTTTGAACTTAAGCTGGGTACACAGTTATTGGCTAAATCGATAGTTACAAGTATCTTGGGGTGATATTTACAGAATATATATGAATTTTGAAATCGCTGCTAAGACCTTGTCGGAATCCGCAGGTAGGGCGCTTGGATCTATTATCAGCAAATGCAGAAATATATCAGGTCCTGGTTTTAAATCTTATACTGCTTTATTTAACAAAGGTGTCCTATACTTAACTATGGTGTCGCAGTATGCGGGATGGATAAAAATACCTTTCGTGTTTGTAATACTGTTGTAAACAGAGCCGAGAGATTACTTTCTTGGCATTCATAAATTGACCCAACTTGATGCTGTTTCTGGTGATATTGGTTGGCTTTCCTTGAAAGCTTAAAAAAAAATGTTTTAATTTTGAGATTGTGAAATTGTTTAGTTTCGATGGATAACGTTGGTTTAACGAAATTTATTTTTACATGGGATTGGTAACGTCAGGGTGGGTGGTGTAAACATTTAAGTAATATCTTAAGTGATGTTGAATTAGATGATGTTTATAATAGTATGAAACAGTGTGATCTTGAAATGCACCAAGCTCTATCCTTGAAGCAAGCAGCAAATCGATGGTCGAGTATTAAAAATAAAACTGAGGACATACGTCCCTTTCAAACATGAATATAACAACGAAAATTATGTTTTATTATATCTGTCAAAGTTCGAAAGATCACTTTTTTCTGGATTTCGAAATGGTATTTTGCCCTAAAGAATTGAGGTCGATAGATACCGCAGACAAAATGTTAATAGAATTTGTACATTATGTGACGCTAATCAAATTGAGAATGAAGAGCACTTTGTTTTTCTGCTGTTCATTTTATGAAGATGAAAGACGAGATTTGTTCAAAGACGTAGTTTTTGAAAATATAATGTCAATAAATACTGATAAACTGAAATACCTTCTTGAAAATCATTCAGGGTTGGGTGGTGGTGTTTATTGTTTGATACATTTGTCTTGTATGTACCTGCCACTGAATAATAAAGAAATTTATCTGACTGGTGGCCACTGTCCCGTGTGATTGGTTCACTGGCGATCATGTGATATAGCTATATTCATCTGCCAGAAAGTTATATTCACCGACTGGTGTATATAACTTTTGTTGACGTCACTACCGATGCCGATCGCGCGACTGACGTCATTTCGAATACCCGCTGTGCGGCTGACGACTCGTTCCAACATGCGTAATGGGGAGATATTCCTAACGAAACGTTCATAATAATCATCTTTCCCATATATATTTCATCCAGCCAATGCGGCCTTGGTGAATATTGGTTTTCTCTGGTCCATTACATATCGTATTCACCTCATTGGAATCACATAATTGTATAATACATACTATGCTATTTAATTCCGAATAAACGTAACCTGTCTCTAAGTGTTAATGAATACAGTTAGAGTGACAGTAATGGAACACTTTTTACATAAAGTATCCCTGAAGTGTTAATGAATACAGTTAGTGTGACAGCAAGGGAACACTTTTTACTTAAAGTATCCCTGAAGTGACAATGAATACAGTTAGTGTAACGGTAAGGGAACACTCACATAAAGTATCCCTGAAGTGTTAATGAATACAGTTAGTGTGACGGTCAGGGAACACTCACATAAACTTTCCCTGAAGTGTTAATGAAGACAGTTTAGGTTAGTGTCACAGATTAGGCTCTCTGAGGATCCATTTTGATCAGTGTCTGTAGAGCCTCATTTTCAAAATTCGAAATTCAATTTTTTTTTATAGATTTGGTTAGGTTTTTGTAAGAGTTTGGGTTATGTTAGGGTATGTTTGTTTGGATCATCGTCGCCGTGTGATCAATAAGGTTACGTTGTTAAACTTTCAAACAACCAACAACAGTAAGGGAACACTTCTTACATAAAGTATCCCTGAAATGTTAATGAATACAGTTTGTGTGACAGTAAGGGAACACTTGTTACATAAAGTATCCCCGAAGTGTTAATGAATACAGTTAGTGCGACAGTAAGGGAACACTTCTTACATAAAGTATCCCTGAAGTGTTAATGAATACAGTTAGTGTGAGAGTAAGTGAACACTTCTAACATAAAGCGCCATAGCTCCATCTTCGTTACACCAAACCAATTTCTTCGTTCACACTCCGAACTTGCCTTGGTCCGACTCGCTGCCATTATTGCTTCAAACCAGAAATGTCAGTTTCGTCGCACGAACCGATCAATGCCAGTCATTGGCTGACGCCGTCTCGGAGCACCTTTCGGAAAGATAATGGGTAGTACGTCATGCATGCGGGTCATTTTTATGAAAATGTACAAATAACGGTAAAGACAATTTTGTTTTTCATTTTGTTCATTTTACATTTTACAGCCAGAGATTTGCTGGAAATGCAAGATGATTAAACATGTTTTTAAAATGTCTATTTTGGCAAAGATAACTGCTTTGAAAGATTAAATTTTCAAATCTGAAAATGAATGGATTTATTCAACTTTCTTTACCGTTATCAGGAAAGGTTTTTGGAGAAATTTAGCACAAGAGATGTCATATAGAGAGCACCGATGTCATTGGTAACTGTACACGAGTGTGGGCAGTCAATTTCCCTCCAAACTTCAGACAACCGAGCACATACATGTTTTCTACAAATCTGAAAAAAGTCTCTGCCGCATTCATTGTCTTTTTACCGTTAGTGAGATATGTCAGTTAAGTTAAATGATTCTCAACAAGCGAAGCACATGAAATCTAAACGTGAATATCAAGAAATTTACCATGTCATGATCCAGAAACAATAATCCAGTTCGGCCTGCCTCATGCTGACATAAACTGTCTAATACTATTTTTCAAACTTGTCTTCTACGTTTTAAAATACCATAAAGATAAAGACAAGGATATCACGGTAAGGAATAACAAATTCGTGGCCAACTAACCCAGTTATTTGAAGTGACATTCTGATTATAATTTTTGTTGAAACTTGAAAAACAGCAGAAGAATGTTTAGCAAAAGGCAACTTGACTTGCATTGAAATGAAACTAACTGGTTGGTTAAAAGTAAATGGTTTCGAATTCAATGCCTTTACCTTTTACAAATACGTCTTTTCATTGTGTCTTCACCATTACCTGATAATAACATGGGCTAGAATGAGTAAAAACTGTTCTTACCATTTTCGAAGGGGGGGGGGGGGAGGGGGTTAAGTACAGTCTTAACTGGGTTGCCAGGAAAACAGTCTTAGTGTCCTACAAGCTCTTGGATAATTTCATTTTGGTAGCCAGACTGCACAAATTAAATTTCAGATTTGTCTTTACCGTTATTTGTACGTTTTCATGAAAATGGTCCATATTAATGAGGCAATACAGGCTGAGTTTGAACGATAATGACAGTTCGTCCGACCAAGGCAAGTTCCGAGAGTGAGCGTAAGAATGGTCTTGGGGAACGCAGATGTATATCTCTGCTTCTGCTTGGAGTTTCCGCACCCAGTTGGTCTGGTTTTTTCAGAAAAGTACCCTCTTCAGTGGTGCGCCAAATTAATAGAACTAGGCTTTATAGTTTTGGAAAAAAAAACGTTTTCCTTGGAGCAAATCAGACAGTAACGGATCAATTTCCGTAGTAGCAGATCACGCAAGCAGGTGGTGTTTTTAGTACCACAAACTAAAAAGAATAAAGCCCTGGTCGCACTGTCAAGAATTGGGGAGACGAATCACCGCGAGCTGCAAAATCGTGGTCATTTTTGGCGATTCTTACAGCCATCTTCTCGGAGGGAGAACGAAAGTGTTGAAATGTTCAAAATATATATATATTCGTATGGCATTCTAGTATGCATTCTAGACATGCGTTTCATGTGTATATTCATGGTAGTTGTAGTAGTTCTTTCGGTCACAAATCAGGAAGAATGCCGTACGCATTGTACGATTGTTGGACCGATTGTTGGACATTCTACGCTGTTCCGATTGTTAGACATTCTACGCTTCTTGTACAGTCATACTACGATGCTGAGAAGAATTCAACACGATGTGTGGCGACAGTACTACGAATAGCCACGCTGGCGCTACATTTCATAAAGAATAGGCTACCTTCCTCGCGAATCTCGAGCGATTGCATAGGATTGCCCCACGACCTTTCGCGAAGACCATCATCGTATGTTGTACATTTCATACATGAGAGCTTCGCTCGACCGTCTTTATATAGGTTCGCGTGGCCTCCTGTGAGGTTGTGTCACAGCGTAACAGGATCGTACTGCGTTCATACTCACGTATTTATTCGTAGCAAATTATCGAGCATTCGTAGTGGGTTCGCGGGCTGTCGTTTTAATGCGTAGGGCGTTCTTCATTGAATCGTACTGCTTTCGTACTCATCCTTGGTGATTCTTGTTAAATGGTTATGGCTGTCGTGCAAGGGACCTACGGCATGCGTAAAGGATTCGAGGGACAGTTTGAAAGAGGCCCTCTACAGGCGAATTGAAATGAGTCGAAAAGATTAAAATATTCGTGGTCATAGGCGGGCATTCTTCGCCCAATTCTTGGCAGCTTGACTGGCGCTTAAGGGTCGCCTCAACATAGCCTTCCCCCTCCCTCAACTCTGTACGAATGTAAAAACAATCCAGAATAGTTTGCTCTGACGCGCTCACGCATGCCCAGCATCTTGGTTATCTCCCTTAATTACGCACAGTAAAATGCATGATCGAATGCCGCGTTCACCATCAAAAATCAATGTCGCCGATTTTTTTTATGCTATTCGAAACAAATAGAAGTTACAGGAGAACCCTCAAGAAACACAGGCACACAGGTCGAATCGTTCTTTAAGTAATCAAGTTATCCGCTACTGTCAATGATCTGCTACAGTCGCACTAACTGCAATATAAGCCTTACTTAGCGAAGAATTAAGTATAGGTACATGTCAGTAATCTGATCTATTTCTTTCCTAGACTAAAGAGAAGGTGAAGTTGCCTAGTCATTATCTGAACTGGTTGATAGCAGAGTACCACGGTAACCTGACTGAGAGAGGAACCACGGAAGGAGCGAATGTACAGTACCGACCCAATAATATTTTTGGACAACGAAAGTAGACGGAGATTCCGTAGATCCTACACTTTGAATTCTTCTCACAAGTCATCTGTCCTAACTCGATACAGTTTAATTTTTGAACCAAATCTGAATATATTCATCATATAACAGCATGGATACTCAATTGAAAACAAAGCGTCTTGGGTGTTCAATGTGTGAGTACAGATGTAAGAATCTGTCTCACTTGACCAGACACATGAGAACTCACACTGGAGAGAAGCCCTTCGCGTGTTCATTGTGTCAATACAAATGTTCACAACAGCATAACCTGAACAGACACATGCGAAGTCACACTGGAGAGAAACCTCTCGCGTGTTCATTGTGTGAATACAAATGTTCACAACAGCATAACCTGACCAGACACATGAGAACTCACACCGGAGAGAAACCCTTCGCGTGTTTGTTGTGTGAGTACAAATGTAAGCAACTGCAGTACCTGACCAGCCACATGAGAACACACACTGGAGAGAAACCCTTCGCGTGTCCATTGTGTCAGTACAAATGTACACAACAGTCTCACCTGCCCAGCCACATGAGAATTCACACTGGAGAGAAACCCTTCGCGTGTTCACTGTGTGAGTATAAATGTAGGCATCAGTATCACTTGACCAGACACATGAGAACTCACACGGAAGAGAAACCCTTCGCGTGTCCATTGTGTCAGTACAAATGTACATATCAGTATAACCTGCCCAGCCACATGAGAATTCACACTGGAGAGAAACACTTCGCGTGTCCATTGTGTCAGTACAGATGTATACGAAAGCCTGACCTGACCAGACACATGAAATCTCACACTGGAGAGAAACCCTTCGAGTGTCCATTGTGTCAGTACCGATGTATACGAAAGCCTGAGCTGACCAGACACATGAGATCTCACACTGGAGAGAAACCCTTCGCGTGTCCATTGTGTGAGTACGGATGTATACGACAACATGACCTGACCAGACACATGAGATCTCACACTGGAGAGAAACCCTTCGCGTGTTCATTGTGTGAGTACAGATGTATACGAAAGCCTGCCCTGACCAGACACATGAAAATTCACACCGGAGAGAAACCCTTAGCGTGAGCATTGTGTCAGTACAAGTGTAAGCAATCGCAAAACCTGACCAACCACATGAGAATTAACACTGGAGGTAAACCATTCGCGTGTTCATTGTGTGAGTATAAATGTAGGCAACCGCATTGCCTGAATGTACACATGAGAACTCACACTAGAGAGAACCGTTCGCGTGTGCATTGTATCAGTACAGATGTATACGACATCATGACCTGACCAGACATATGAGAATTCACACTGGAGGGAACCACTTTTAGCGGTCAATGTGTGTGTTCAAATATGTGCTACTGCCCTACCTTACTTGACACTTGGGAACTCATAAGGGATAGAAACTCATTTATTGTGTTTGTAATATTGTACAAACCAGAGAGTATGACAGTACACCTGATGAGTGGGGGGGGGGGGAGGGGAGGGGGAGGAACATTTCAAATGCCCCGTTTGTGCGTTATATTGTACATCAGAATACACCGACATAATATATCACAACTTAGGAGAGAAAGCGCTTCTGTGTTCATTTTGGAACTATAGCTGACCACAGCAGAGCAAACTAACTACATGAAAACTCATGATAAATAGTACTGGTAAAACATACCTGTAAATAACGATAACATATACCATTAAATAGTGTTAACATGTACTAGTACACACTGGTAACATATACCAGTATCTACTGGTAACATGTACCATGAGATTCCAGTAACATTTATCAGTACATGCCATTAATATATATCAGTACATACCGATAGCATATAGCAGTACGCGCTGTTAACATCACCAGTACATACTGGTAACATATACCAGTACCTTTTGGGAATATATGCAAGTACATACCAGTAACATATACCAGTGCAAACTGGAAACATATATCAGTACATACCGGAAATGTATACCAGTACATAATGGAAACATACTGTACCATATACCAGTCCCATGCCTTCAAAATAGGCGCACTGAGGTACAAGCTTAGCTGACACGCTGGTAACATATACTACTCCATAATGCTAACATATACCAGCACATGTATATACCAGTGAGACCTACCAGTAGATACTGGTAAGACATACCAGTAAATACTGGTATCATATACTAGTACATACCAGAAACATATACCAGTATATATTGGATATACGGAAAAATTGTTGAGACGGACACCTGTGGCACAGACCCTAATACATTACATGCAGGGAACAATTGTGGAGACCCACACCTGAGGCATAGTCCCTAATATATTGTATATAGGGAACAATTGTGGAGACGGACACCTTTGGTTCAGAACATAAGATATTATATATAGAGAACAATTGTGGAGACGGACACCTGAGGCATAGACCCTAATATATTGCATATAGAGAACAGTAAGTGTCTGTCGTGCTTAGTATCCTAATGAAAATCTTACAATCTTCAGTGTGACAGTGGTCGTAATGTGAATAGCACACAGGGTGTGACCGCCAGCTAACTGCCTATACGTTTAACATGGATGATTGTTTTCCCTCCTCATGTGGCCTTTGGCCCCTATGCCCCTGGGTGAAGTCAAGATTTCCAGGCGAACGGATTTTCCGAGGCATAAGATTAGAATATAAGTGTTTTCGTGATTGGAGTAGGTAGGTGAGGTCATCAAAATGGACAATAGCCGGTATCTCGTGATTGACGGGGGCTAGAGACATGAGACGTCGACTAATGGACAACGAAGGTGTGAATTTGAATATATCAGTGACATGGTCATGGATTCACCGGGGTTGGAGTAAGGTTACATATTAATAATGTCTGATTGATGAGAAGCTATCGATGAAATAAGCAGTAGAGAGGGATTATACTGATCAACATTGGGTTGGTTAGAGACTGAATTTGTTAGGGAATTCTCTCGTAAAATACACCAAATTCGTTCGATTGTCAAGATCATACATGTGTAACGTATGGAATATTGCTTTCCCCATACATGCCCATACAAGATGTATGGTAGCATCCATACATGTACGGCAAATGTATGGGCCAGTTTGTAGATCAAAAGATTATGTATGGGTAATGTATGGAATATTGCTTTCCCCATACATGCCCATACAAGATGTATGGTAGCATCCATACATGTACGGCAAATGTATGGGCCAGTCTGTATATCAAAAGATCATGTATGGGTAATGCATGGACAATTGCTTCCCCCATACATGCCCATACTAGATGTGTGTTAGAGCCCATACATATCCCACATGTATGGGACAGTCCAAATAACAAAAATTATGTATGGGTAGTGTATGGAAAATTGATACAAGTGTAAGCAATCGCAAAACCTGACCAACCACATGAGAATTAACACTGGAGGTAAACCATTCGCGTGTTTATTGTGTGAGTATAAATGTAGGCAACCGCATTGCCTAAATGTACACATGAGAACTCACACTAGAGAGAACCGTTCGCGTGTGCATTGTATCAGTACAGATGTATACGACATCATGACCTGACCAGACACATGAGAATTCACACTGGAGGGAACCACTTTTAGCGGTCAATGTGTGTGTTCAAATATGTGCTACTGCCCTACCTTACTTGACACTTGGGAACTCATAAGGGATAGAAACTCATTTATTGTGTTTGTAATATTGTACAAACCAGAGAGTATGACAGTACACCTGATGAGTGTGGGGGGAGGGGGAGGGGGGAGGGGGAGGGGGAGGAACATTTCAAATGTCCCGTTTGTGCGTTATATTGTACATCAGAATACACCGACATAATATATCACAACTTAGACAGGAGAGAAAGCGCTTCTGTGTTCATTTTGTAACTATAGCTGACCACAGCAGAGCAAACTAACTACATGAAAACTCATGATAAATAGTACTGGTAAAACATACCTGTAAATAACGATAGCATATACCATTAAATAGTGTTAACATGTACCAGTACACACTGGTAACATATACCAGTATCTACTGGTAACATGTACCATGAGATTCCAGTAACATTTATCAGTACATGCCATTAATATATATCGGTACCGATAGCATATAGCAGTACGCGCTGTTAACATCACCAATACATACTGGTAACATATACCAGTACCTTTTGGGAATATATGCAATTACATACCAGTAACATACTTGTCCTCTGGCATTTTTGAAATGACTGGTGACTGTTACAAATTAGCTGGTGACTATGGGCCCACTCCCAATTATAATGCTCTCGCTGCATCCACACATGGTCCAATGACATTCCAGGTTTCAAATGCCCCCCCCCCCCCCCCCCTCAAACAGCCATGACACACACAAGTATTTACATTCATAATAGTCAGGGTAAAAGAATATCCATCTGCTGGCAGCAGCAAACCCTCTAATAACCAGACAAGGAAGTTGTCCACTTCAAAAACACTAAAAGTGGAAATGTCATTTCTGAAGATCTTGGAAAATTCAGTCTTGTGTCTCTTTATATTTAGCAGAAAAAATGAAATAAGTGGATCAGCCGAGGATGAATTTATATGGCACAATAAAAAGCAACTTCATAAAATCACCACAGTTATGCTTGTACAGTCCGATGTTTTATCCATAAAAGTCTCACAATGAGTATGCACTGTTGGATGCACTTCCAGATTCATCGCTACTGAAATCTGATGATGTACATGTACATCAATTGAATAGGATCTTAGGTGTCTTGTACCCTTTTTCTGGGTGGAGATTGCCTGTATGGGAACCGAGGCAGGCGTCTTTGATGGCTTCTGTTGTTTTTTCTTCTGAGATGGTTTGGTTCTATACCTCTGCTGGTTTCTACACATTTCTGGCTTGTTATGTATCCTGAAAGTATGAGAGATCAATTTTGTTCAGAAAAAAAAGAAAACAATCAAGTCCAGGGACTGCATCACCCAGTCTTTGATCTATCCTCTTAAGGTTGGGCTCTGTGCCTTAAAGCTGACATGATCTTATTTAATGCACGAATGGTAGCGAAAAAAAATATATCCACAGATTGTAGCCCGCGTTGAATAATACCCGCCGGAACTAATACGTGACGAGTTTACGACGCCATTCTGCCAATTTCTCATCCGAGTACAGTTGCTTCCACCGCATATATAAAGCTGGAGTTGGCCCAGGACTTTGCCAGTCTGAACTGACACTCGAACTGTGCACATCATATTTATGCTGTCGTTATCACCAGCCCAAATTCGAGGTCCGTGAACATCATATTATATCACATTCATTCGCAAACATTATAAATATATCTGAGAAAAAGTGGGTAATAAAATGAAGGATCTGACAAATCAAACACGATTTAGACAAACCGTTCAGTATTTCGTCAACACAATGAAACTTGTTGGTCCCGTCACCAGTTTATACAGCATTGTATTTCAACTTACCTCACTCGACGACTCGGCAAAGAAGCCGCACGAAGAGACTTGATAATTCTTGAGGCACTATATGATGCACTCCACATGCGATGTCTTTTTCAATTTTCCGATATAATTATACTGCTCCAGGCCCACCCATGTTGATCATTTACTGTGCCAAGGAGGAAATGCGAGATTTGCTGTTGCCATTGGAGACTATTTGTGCAAAACGGAATGGCAAATTCCTAAATACTGAGTTACAAATTGAGAGCCCTTATTGCAATTGTCAACCCGTCCAGTATTTTAACCTATCCATCAGTTGCATAGAAAGGTGAAATCTCTCAGCATTTTTGGTTGAGAAATCTGGCGTAACTGACCTCTAACCCTTGACCTTGAGTTGCTATGACAACTTGAAGCGGTCACTTCCGGTGACGCGAAAATTAGGACTAAACAATTGGCCGCATATCTCGGCAAATATCGGGGAAAACGGAAAACGGAAAACCTGTATATGGCGAGATTCTGCTGGTGGACGTTTCGTCCCCGAGGCCCGCCCCTGTACAGACCTTTTGGTCTTTGATATATGTTGGCATTTGTGGGAAGTTGATGCTGGGTCGACATCGAGCCTTACAGACTAGTCTTTTGTGTTAAATGCCGTCATTTACATCTGACGACGATACAGCTTACCAATCTTCAATGTACGAGTTGTCACAGCGAATCAGCTCACCAATTACCAGTATACGAGTTGTCAGAGCATTTCCATCATAGCTCTCTAGATTTGTATCTAATACCGCTTATGTCGGTGCTAGGGGTCGTGTGGTCGTATCATCGAAGTTGCCACATGAACACGTGCAATAAAAGCGTTCCTGAGATACATCACATATCATGAATCGTTAGATTCTTGGTATGTGCTTTAGAATAGGTTAACCAGAAGACTATTTTGTGAAGTCATGTGACGCAGTCAGTATGTCGGCACCTCTTCCCACTTCCCTTATATGTGTTGTTATTCTACAGACTGCACCCTATGTGGTGGAAAATGCATTTTCTCATAACATTAAATTTGCATCTCCCTGTTTGAATTATCCCGGGACTTTTTCAAATGTTTCAGTGTCGCAGACTAATTTCCGGGACCATTAAAACAGACCTATCCGCCCACCCCCAACAAAAAACATTGGAGCGGGCAGTACTATACACACTCTAACAGATATTCCCCTGTCATGCTAATAGTTTTTCCCCCCCCCCCCCCCCCACCCTTCTAGGTTTAATAATTCCAGTCCTATGTTGGGTGTGAATATCATTATTTTGAATTGTGTTCAACATAATAGTACACAATATTAATGCTGGATGCAAAATTTTGTGTCGCATATCTTCAAATTTGACATAGTGGTCTAGCCTGAAACAAAAGTGTCGCGAAAACTGTCAAAATATGAATGGGGTAGGGGGAAAGGTGTGGCTCTGTTTTATCTTAATATGACTTTCAACCATTGACTGTCACATATCATTATACTTGTACAGACCCATAGATTGAAGGGAGTATATAAAATAAATACACAAAAAGTACCCTTCACTTAAAGGGTGTAGTCCATAATTGCGGATTTTTGGTCTCCCTCAAATTCTTTGAAATTAATATTCCGCCAGTTAGATTGGCACATGCCTCAATATGCAGATGGAAGTGCGAAAGTGTGGCTGCGAATTGGGGCCTTTTTTAGCTTGCGAGCACATGGCATACTTTACGGTGGAAAAATGAGTTTGAAAACGGCCTGGTCGACACCCTATTTTCTCTGCTAATTTGTGTTGGCCCTTGGACTGGGAACAGCGTCGGTGAGTTTCATAACAATCGATTGTCAAGTTTTTTCTTTGTTGGGGGCAGAATATGACCCATTTTGGACCAATTTTAGGTGATTTTTCCGAAGTTTGATACAAGTTCTGTAAGGGTTATGGGGACCCTGATTTTCGTCAACAAGGCTTACATCTGTCTCGGCTTTATGGCAAGAGCCTACTCTTTCAGAAAATATATAGTTTTATGGGGTTCTCTCATAACCCGGTTGCTGTTTAGCATAAAATGAACCTGCCTACTGTTTAATTTCAGATGCCATGACTATTCTGTGAAGTCATGTGACGCAGTCAGTATGTCGGCACCTCTTCCCACTTCTCTTATATGTGTTGTAATTTTGACCAGTATATGGCGAGATTCTGATGGTGGACGTTTCGTCCCCGAGGCCCGCCCCCTGTACATACCTTTTGGTCTTTGATATATGTTGGCATTTGTGGGAAGTTGATGCTGGGTCGACATCGGGCCTTACAGACTAGTCTTTTGTGTTAAATGTCATCATTTACATCTGACGACGATACAGCTCACCAATCTCCAATGTACGAGTTCTCACAGCGAATCAGCTCACCAATTACCAGTATACGAATTGTCAGAGCATTTCCATCGTAGCTCTCTATATTTGTATCTAATACCGCTTATGTCGGTGCTAGGGGCCGTGTGGTCATATCATTCAAGCTGCCACATGAACAGGTACAATAAAAGCGTACCTAAGATACAACACATATCACGAATCGTTAGATTCTTGGTATGTGCTTTAGAATAGTTTAACCAGAAGACTATTCTGTGAAGTCATGTGACGCAGTCAGTATGTCGGCTTCCCTTATATGTGTTGTAATTCTATAGACTGCACCCTATATGGTATAGAAAATGCATTTTCTCATAACATTAAGTTTGCATATCCCTGTTTGAATTATCCCGGGACTTTTTCAAATGTTTCAGTTTCGCAGACTAATTTCCGGGACCATTAAAACAGACCTATCCCCCCACCCCCAACAAAAAACAACATTGGAGTTGGCAGTACTATAACACTGTAACAGATATTCCCCTGTCATGCTTAGAGTTTTTCACTATCCCCCTTCTAGCCCAAGGCCTGTGCTGGTTTAATAATTCTAGTCCTGTGTTGGGTGTGAATATCATTATTTTGAATTGTGTTCAACATAATAGTACAAAATATTAGCGCTGGATGCAAAATTTTGTGTCAGATATATTCAAATTTGACATAGTGGTCTAGCCTGAAACAAAAGCGTCGCAAAAACTGTCAAAATATGAATGGGGTAGGGGGAAAGGTGTGGCTCTGTTTTATCTTAATATGACTTTCAACCATTGACTGTCACATATCATTATATTTGTACAGACCCATAGATTGAAGGGAGTAGATAAAAATAAATCCACAAAAAGTACCCTTCACTTAAAAGGTGTAGTCCATAGTTGCGGATATTTGGTCCCCTCTAATTCTTTGAAATTAATATTCCACCAGGTTTGACCCCAATGGGAATTTTTGTTGGCTTTTTGTTGATTAATATTTGCGATATCATTCAGTTGGCTGGTTGTTTTGCTTCAAATCAGTACATGGTAGTTTGCCAGTTAGATTGGCACATGCCTGACTATGCCGATGGAAGTGCGAAAGTGTGGCTGTGAATTGGGGCCTTTTTTTAGCTTACGAGCACATGGCATACTTTACGGTGGAAAAATGAGTTTGAAAACGGCCTGGTTGACACCCTATTTTCTCTGCTAATTTTTCATGGTCCTTGGACTGGGAACAGTCTCGGTGAGTTTCATAACAATCGATTGTCAAGTTTTTTTCTTTGGTGGGGGCAGAATATTACCCATTTTGGACCAATTTTAGGGGATTTTGCCGAAGTTTGATGCAAGTTCATTAAGGGTTATGGGGACCCTGATTTTCGTCAACAAGGCTTACATCTGTCTCGGCTTTATGGCAAGAGCCTACTCTTTCAGAAAATATATAGTTTTATGGGGATTCTCTCATAACCCGGTTGCTGTTTAGCATAAAATGAACCTGCCTACTGTTTAATTTCAGATGCCATGACTATTGTGTGAAGTCATGTGACGCAATCAGTATGTCGGCTTCCCTTATATGTGTTGTAATTCTATAGACTGCACCCTATATGGTAGAAAATGCATTTTCTCATAACATTAAATTTGCATATCCCTGTTTGAATTAACCCGGGACTTTTTCAAATGTTTCAGTGTCGCAGACTAATTCCCGGGACCATTAAAACAGACCTATCCCCCCACCCCCAACAAAAAACAACATTGGAGTTGGCAGTACTATACACACTGTAACAGATATTCCCCTGTCATGCTAAGAGTTTTCCATCCCCCCCCCCCCTCCTTCTAGCCCAAGCCCCTGTGCTGGTTTAATAATTCCAGTCATGTGGTGTGTGTGAAGACCATTATTCTGAATTGTGTTCAACATAATAGTACACAATATTAGTGCTGGATGCAAAATTTTGTGTCAGATATATTCAAATTTGACATAGTGGTCTAGCCTGAACAAGAGCGTCGCAAAAACTGTCAAGATATGAATGGGGTAGGGGGAAAGGTGTGGCTCTGTTTTATCTTAATATGACTTTCAACCATTGACTGTCACATATCATTATACTTGTACAGACCCATATATTGAAGGGAGTAGACAAAAATAAATCCACAAAAAGGACCCTTCACTTAAATGGTAGAAAATGCATTTTCTCATAACATTAAATTTGCATATCTCTGACTCCAAATTTTGCATAAGCACTGACAGTGTTTGGCATTATGTTGAACACATTTCAAGAGAATGATATTCACACCCAACACAGGACTGAAATTATTAAACCAGCACAGGGGCTTGGGCTTGAAGGGGGTTCACTCTTAGCATGGCAGGGGAATATCTGTTACAGTTTGTGTACACAGCAAAAAAAGCTTCAGTACTGAAAAGAGCTGTGGTAGAAAAGTACCGAAACAGTGCTGTTTAATATATGCACTGAACCAGTACTGCTACTCAACAGCATCTTTTAATCACTGAAACAGTACTGTCACTTATAAGCACTGAATCAGCACTGAAAGTGTGCTGTCCCTTTTAGGCACTGAAAAGGTGCTGTCACTTTGAAGCCCTGAAAAAGTACTGTCGATTCTAAGCACTGAAAAAGTGCTGTCACCTTTGAGCACTGAAAAAGTATTGTCGATTCTTAGCACTGAAAAAGTGCTGTCACTTGTGAGCACTGAAAAAGTACTGACATTATCAAGCACTGCAACAGTACTGTCACTTTTAAGGACTGAAACAGTACTGCCTATTGCAAACACTGAAACAGTGCCTCTATGAATTACATGTATGGGCTGTAAGTAGTATATAACAACCCGCTCGAGGCTCATTTTCCAGGGAAATAACTCTGTTTTGTGGAGGTCACATGGAGGAGGGGGCGCCACCAGGCCAAGAGACCAAAAACTACCTCCAGCACAGAAGAGTTCCAATCTAGGGGAGGTAACTCTGGGTGACTATAGTTCCGGCAAAGGGCCCCTGGGCATGTATTCATCCGCGGTGATGCGGTCTGGCGGTAATGCGGTCGCGGGAAAAAGCTTTCGCGGAGAAAAAGTAGTCCCCGGACTTCAAATACGCTGCATGCTCCGATTGGGTCGAGTGAGGTATCAAAGTGAAGCATTCGTGAAGGGGCATCCAGTCATGGGTGGGTGCATGTAAAATTAGGATTTTTTCCCGAAACTATAAAAAGCGGAACACGGACTTTACCCTTAAAATAGGGGAAAACACCTATCAACCCTAGCCAGAAGGGCTAATATCGGCCCCCGGGCTTATTGGGACCTGCCTATCAAGTCAATGGGGTGGGTGCATGTAAAATTAGCATTTGTCCCCGAAACTATAAAAAGCGGAACAGGGACTTTACCCCTAAACTAGGGGAAAACCCCTATCAACCTTAGCCAAAAGGGCTAATATCGGTCCCCGGGCTTATCGGGGCCTGCCCATCAAGTCAATGAGGTGGGTGCATGTAAAATTAGGATTTGTTTCCGAAACTATAAAAAGCGGAACACGAACTTTACCCCTAAAATAGGGGAAAACCCCTATCAACCCTAGCCAAAAGGGCTAATATCGGTCCCCGGGCTTATCGGGGACTGCCTATCAAGTCAATGGGGTGGGTGCATGTAAAATTAGGATTTTTTCCCGAAACTAAAAAGCGGAACACGGACTTTACCCCTACAATAGGGGTCTGTATTATACAATATAAGGGAAAATGTCTGTATGAGGTATGGGGATGGTCAATTTTTTTCGTGGGCTTTACTATGGCTTGGGGGGTCTCGTTTTGCCAAGAAAATGACAATGGGAAGGGTCCCGGAGCGAATCGGTGAAATTTTTGGGGAAAGTCACCGAGGTCTGTATATAGGCTCATACTGGCTATATGGGGGGAGGGGTGGTCAATTTTTTTCGTGGGCTTTACTATGGCTTGTGGGGTCTCGTTTTTCTCGTCTCGCCGAGAAAAATACAATGGGAGGGGTCCCGGAGCGAATCGGTGAAATTTTGGGGAAAAGTCACCGAGGTCTGTATATAGGCCTATAGGCTGGCTATATGGGGGTATAGGTTCAACCTGGAAAATTCACACACGTTCATTGTGATATGGGTTGCTTGGATTTGTTTTTCACGTCTCGTCATTTAGAACACGATGGGAAGGGTCCCGGAGCGAATCGGTGAAATTTTTGGCAAAAGCACCGGGTAGGCCTGTATATAGGCCTATATGCTGGCTATATGGGGATATAGGTTCAACCTGGGAAATTCACACATGTTCATTGTGATATGGGTTGTGGGGTCTTGTTTTTCTCGTCTCGTCATTTAGAGCACGATGGGAAGGGTCCCGGAGCGAAAAGGTGAAATTTTTGGAAAAGTATCATATAGCCCATATAGTCCCATACTGGCTATATGGGGGTATAGGTTCAACCTGGGAAATTCACACACGTTCATTGTGATATGGGTTGTTTGGTCTTGTTTTTCACGTCTCGTCATTTAGAACACGATGGGAGGAAGCGGAGCGAAGCGGTGAAATTTTTGGAAAAAATTCACCGAGGCCTGGGTAGGCCCATAGGCCTATGCTGCATGGCTATGGAGGTATAGGTCCATACAGGGTGAACGTTTTGGGGTCTAGGTGAGCCCCTTATGATCCTATGGTGTCGTATGAGGTCTTATTTTGAAGCTCCCGTAGAGTTTGTAATGTATCGATGGTTCGTCCGTGTGCAATAGTATGCGCATGCGCAGTCTGGCCGTAGTATAGAAAGCAGGCATGTTGGGGGGGGTATGTGTTTGGGGTAGAGATGCATCACTATGGGTCAAAATGGGTTGTGGCAGGTGTCAAAGTGAAGCGTGTGTGTGGTAGAGTCAGAATGGCGTGTTTTTAAGTGCAAGTCGCGTCAATCTGCGCATGCGCAGTTGGTTGTAGTATGTAAAGTGGCCATTTTGGGGCAGTACAGGAAGGTATTTGGGGTCGAGATGGACCATCCTTGGTCCGATTGTGTCGTGGGAGGTGTTATCTTGTAGCTCTCGGGGTGTACATCTCGATTTGAGGGATGTTCACGTCATCTGTGACGTCATCCGTGACGTCATTAGTAGGAGTAATAGCGAAAGTGGGCATTTTAGGGCAGGGAAGGAAGGTATTTGGGGTAGAGATGGACAATCCTTGGTCCGAATGCGTCCTGGGAGGTGTCATTTTGTAGCTCTCGGGGTGTAGACCCCGATTTGAGGAATGTTCACAGCATCTTTGACGTCATCGGTGACGTCATCAGTACGAGTAGTAGCGAAAGTGGGAATTTTGGGATAGTGAAGGAAGGTATTTGGTGTAGAGATGGACCATCCTTGGTCCGAATGCGTCCTGTGGGGTGTCATCTTGTAACCTTCGGGGTGGAGACCACGATTTTAAGGGATGTCCACAGCATCTGTGACGTCATTGGTGACGTCATCAGGACGAGTAGTAGCGAAAGTGGGCATTTTGGGGCAGTGCAGGAGGGTATTTGGTGTAGAGATGGACCATCTATATCTGTCATGCGTATTATACAGTATCTGTCCTGTATTATACCAATCTGTGCTGTATTATACTATATCTGTCCTGTATTGTACCATATGTCCTGTATTATACCAAATCTGTGCTGTATTATACAATATTTGCCCTCTATTATACCATATCTGTGCTGTATTATACCATATCTGTCCTGAATTACACCATATCTGTGCTGTATTATGCAATATCTGTACTGTATTATGCAATATCTGTCCCGCGTTATACAATATCTGTCTTGTATTATAGCAAATATGTCCTGTATTGTACCATATTTATCCTGTATTATGCAATATATGTTCTGTATTATACCAAATCTGTGCTGTATTATACAGTATCTGTCCTGTATTATACCAAACCTGTGCTGTATTATACATTATGTTTGCTGTATTGTACCATATATGTTCTGTATTATACAATCGGATAGCGGTTGTCGTGAATAACAACAAGTTCAGCAATGTTTATATAGTTTATTATCCCCAATGTTACATCATACCCAGGCTGGGGGAGCCGCCCTGGGTATGTTTAGTATGTTCACAGCAAAACAAATTGAAATATCAAACACTATGTTTTATTATTTAACGCACCGTCACATTAGGTACAAGTGTTTACTGAGCTCAAGTCAACGATCAGCATGTAGACATAGAGAGTATGTGCGGCATGGTATGGTATTCATCAGTGCACGGGTGACGCATTCAACCGATGGCGGTGGTCGGTCAGCTTGGTAAGGAAAAACGTGACATTGGTTACCCTCTCTACCACCCATTGTATGTTGGGGCATTGACGATGTGCCCATCCCAAGGCACATAGATATTATTGCCGGGATAATAATACCGTAACTGGTCCGTCTTTTTGTGACGTAAGATGTACCCGAAAGCGACATTCAATTTGAAGGCCGTAGTTTGATCTTTGAAGATGGCTTTCACGTAGCTGCGTAGACGGATGCGGTTGGTCAGTGGGAAATTGTAAATATCTTGAATAGGGCCATGAGGGTGGAAACAGTGCCGTGTCATGGACCAATGGCGCCGATCGATGTCACTCACTGGATGGTTGTCCTGTAATAGATCGCCCAGAAAATGTTCGATGTAGTCAGGCGTATGACTCGAAACCGTAACGCTGGGGTCCTCCTGGATATCCAGGCTCTTCTGAACTGTGGGTATAGGTGGGCTCTCCTTCATCGCATCACCAGTGGCGTTCATCTTCCCGGGCTTATCTTCACTGGGTCTGACCTTCCGCGGCTCCTCTTTAGTAGGAAGTTGTCGCTCATGCCATGGTACCGGGGCATGAATCAAACGTTGGTGTCGCAGCAACTGACTGGTCAGTTTGAAAACCCGACCACATTTCGGCATTGCGCGCGCGTGTGTGTGTGTGTGAGTGTGGGGGCAGTGAATTTTACAGCCGGGATCTTGTCAACAGCCGGGTTTCCAAGTGGGGTTTTCCCGTCGTTCCTCCGTCTTCCATCCGGGTACTGTGGTTTTACATCCGGGTCTTCAGCTTGCATCCAGGTTTTTCATGAGCCACATTGCGTACGTGTGTATGTTTGTGTTTGAGTCCAATCGTGCACCATGTCGAATTACGTACTCTCCGAAAACTTCCTCTCATTGCATCAATATGCTCAGATCCATTCAATATAAACACAACCAAGAGACATCACAACCAACAGGCACATTGCGTAATACACGTTTTATTATCCTCACAGCACCACCATCACCACTACCACCACCACCACCACCTAGCGTTGCCGCCGTCAACGATCAGCGTATAGACATATAGAGTATGTATGGCATGTTATGGTTTTCATCAGTGCATGGGTGAAGCATTCAGCCTATGGTGTAGTCGGTCAGCTTGGTGACGAAAAACGTGACATTGGTCATCCTCTCTACGACCCACTGGGTGTTGGGGCGTTGTTGTTGGGCCCATTCCAAGGGATCTACGGTGTCCAGTTTCTCCAGCATCGTCTCTAGCGACGTCTTATCCGTGATGGTAACGGGTTGGTCAAATACCCGGATGCTAATGCTCGGGTAAAAGTATCGGACTTGGTCTGCCTCCTTATGCTGTAGCACATAACCAAACTCCAGATTCAACTTGAAGGTCGTAGTTTGATCGTTGAAGATGGCTTTCACGTAGCTGCGTAGATGGGCGAGGTCGGTCAGTCGGAAATTGTAGATATCTTGAATAGGGCGATGACGGTGGAAGCAGTGCCGGATCATGGGCCAACGGCGCCGATAGATATCACTCACTGGATGCTCGTCGTGTAACAGATCGCTAGGAACATTTACGGGTTCGTCCGCGAAGTGTACTTTGCCCTCTACGTCGTACAAAATCTGGCTCACGGTCTTGTCGTCGGAATTTGACTGTTGAATTAGGGCGACATCATCGGCCCTCATGCGATGGGTGGGAGTTCCCTCTGTCTCGATACTGGTGCCTACGGGCTTCTCTACCAGCAAACGTGGCTGCGGAACAGGGTGTCGTGTGCGTTGGTGTCGCAGCAACTGACTGGTCAGTTTGAAAAGCCGCATGGACGCTTGGGTACTTCATGGCGTGCACGTGTGTGGTGCTGTAAATGATCTGGGCGCTGAAACGACAGTGTACATATCGTACAGCTATACCGGGCGGTTCCTTCGTGCTTGGTAGCCTCATGGCGGCGCAAGTTGTGCAGACGAGTGAATGATTTCGAGCACGTAGTACAAGTGAACATCTTGGTGGTTGACAGAGTGTCTGATGCAACGGCCGGGCCGCTTCCCTTTTATAGCACGCTAGCTCGTGATCTATTTTTAGCACACTCTACCCCAAGTCGAGGATCGAGACTGGTGTACTGGTGTACGACTGAGCCGCATTGCGCGCGCGCGCGCGCGTGTGTGTGTGTGTGTGTATGTGGGCTGTGGATTTTACATCCGGGATCTTGTCAACATCCGAGTTTCCAAGTGGGTTTTCCCCGTCGTTCCTCCGTCTTCCATCCGGGTACTGTGGTTTTACATCCGGGTCCCATCTTACAGCCGGGTTTTGGACACCTGCTGACCTCAATAATTTGCATATGACCTGTGAGGTCACTTCCGCTCTCTTTCCTGTTGTTTTCCTACTTGAAGATAATGACATTGGGGAAATAAACTATCACGAAGATCAATTCTCCTGATCTTTAAGACTTCATATAATGTGCAGATGTTCATCAATAAAATATGACAACTGTGTTCCAAGCCAACCGCCCAGTCGATATCTGAGCTCTATTCACATTATAACAATCTCAGAAACATCTACCATCTTCACTTAAACTAATTCATTATTAATGACTCCATAGCTGAACTTGTGAAGAGTATGATCGTTATGTAATATTATATTTTGTGTGGTTGAACAGTTCTCTGCATTTATTGTCTAAGTGGCTCCATCTCCAGAGTACGCATTCGGACAATACTCTTCAACGAGATCATTTCATGGATATAGGCGTCGTTGATTACTCCATATTTATAGCTTATTGAATACCAACACGGCGCCGTTGAATGGGGGTCCCATCCTCCAGAAAGCCACGCCGTGTGAAAGCTTTCGATTTATTTTCATTGGATAGGACTGCTAGGGATATCAATTAAATCAGTGGAAAATCATCAATGGCTTAAATTGTCATCTACCATAGAGTATATATCGGCCAGGTAGGCCCTCGAACACAGGCAACCGTCACCGTCCAGTTCCGTTCATTATTTACCATACCACACAGTATTGTTGAGTTTTCTGATGTTTACATAGCGGTAACCTTTTGGTACTGTGCAAAAATTCTTGACTACCGTACCGTGCAGTTACCAATCAATTATCGAGGGTCAGAAAGTGACAGATTCTTCTCAGTAACTTAACTGCTTTATAAAGGAGTGGTACCCACCACAGTTTTTCCAGAGTTCTGACTAGAAAGCTGCTGGTCACTTTCTGATTGGTCACTAATAGGTTATTCCAAAAATTCTTCTTTGAGAGGCATTCTAGAAGTTAGGTAATAGTAACTGGACGAAATTCTTATGAACAACAACGTCTTAAAGGTGAACTGAAAAGCTTTCCAATGTTCTGCTAAAATGTCAGAAAACAAGGACTTTTATAGTTGTTACAAATATGTGTAGTAATAGTTCTGTGGGTTATTGTTTTCTTTTGGGTATGAGAAGTCAAAACTTTTGGAACGTGATGACGTTATAGCGGTCCGCAATCATTCATCCGACGTAGCATGCCGTCACATTTGAATAAAACTTGAATGAAGGAGACCTCTATAACGTCATAACGTTCTACAAACAAAGAGAGACAAGTGATGTAAATTTTCAATACGGATTTATAACAAGATAACTTAAATATTGTTATTAATACAACGAGGAGGCGGGCGTTGACACTTGAGTTGCCGCTCTCGCTTGAAGCAAATATCACAGAATTACATAAATAGAAGCTCCCCTTTGACCCTGGAGTTGCCTGCTTCTCCTCCTGTCAATCTCCCCCTCCCCAGAGCCGCTTCACTGGTTCTCCCTGTTGCGCGCCATGTGAGCATGGGCAGATATGAATTGCATCAGACAGGGTGCGCTGTGCCCTTTCTATACTACTCATCGCATCCCAAGCCACACCTATGCGACCCGCTGTGCCCTTTCTATACTACTCATCACGCACTACTCATCGCGCATGCGCGGTGCCCTTTCTATACTACTCATCGCATCCCAAGCCACACCTATGCGACCCGCTATGGCCTTTCTATACTACTCGTCGCGCACTACTTATTGCGCCTGCGCAGTCGACCCATTCTACTGTAGGGTGCAAGCCTGACCCATGGAATCTGAGGTAGTGAAAACTCCAGGTCTCTCGCCCCACCCTATCCCGCGCACCCTATCCCGCGCCACACCTATGCGACCCGCTTTGCCCTTTCTATACTACCTATCACGCATGCGCAGTCGACCCATTCTACTGTAGGGCGAAAGCCTGGACCAAGGGATCTCATGAAGTGAAACCCACATGTCTCTTGCCTGACTGGTTGTCCCTGGCCGGCTTCTTTAATAGTATAATGAGTAAAGCGGAGGAGGAGGAGGAGGAGGAGGAGGACATGCCACAGATTATACTAGGGAGATTTAATAAAATATATTTGCCCCAAAAACATATAAAAGTTATGTCACCTAACACAAGATGTATATATAAGCAACATTTAGATAAAATTAAAAGCTTTGCAGTTCACCTTTAATTCGCCTAAGCAAATTGTCTATTCCAGTATATGCTGTATTGTGTGATGAAACTGATTGTGGTGATATGTATCATGAGGAAATCTGTAAATATTATAATTCTATTGTGTATGCACTGTCATCTGCGGCCACCGAGACAATATCAACAGTTAAAGTCATTAAGGATCACATTGTTCCAGGTTGGAACGACTGTGTCTCGGATTTACATGCCCATGCAAGAACCAGCTTTCTTCTATGGAGAGAACATGGTAGCCCACGTAGCGGGCCTATTGCTGATTACATGCACCGTACCAGAAGACAGTTTAAATACGCTTTGCGAGCCTGTAGAAAAGAAGAAGATAACATTCGCGCGGACAAGATGGCACAAGCTTTCTCAGAGAACTCGTCCGAAGATTTTTGGAAAGAGGTTAAAACATCTAATTCTAAATTTATGTCTTTACCTTGTGGTATCGACGATGCTGAAGGCGAAACCAGCATAGCCAACTTGTGGAAGGACAAATTCTGTAGCACCCTTAATAGCGTTTCTACCGAAACTGTAAAGATTGAGGTGTTAGACGCCCTGACTCAGTTTAAGAATGAATCCATGATTGGGCCTACTGTTGTACCTGACAATCTTTGTTCCATCGTGCGTGGCATGAAGTGTAATAAGTCGCCCGGTTTTGACGGTCTGTCAGCTGAACATTTGAAACATGCCCCCGATGCTCTATATATCCATCTGTCGCTATGTTTGAACGTTATGCTCTTCCATGGATGCCTCCCAAAAGAAATGACGTTTGTTATTATTAATCCTATTGTTAAAAATAAATCTGGTGATATAACTGAATCTGACAACTACAGACCTATTGCGGTTGCCACTGTTCTCTCAAAAGTTGTTGAACTGTTTATATTACAAAAAAGAACCATTGTATAGCTCTGATTTTCAGTTTGGTTTTAAATCTGGGCATTCTACTGACCAATGTATTTATGTTCTTAAGGAAGTTGTTAATTTTTATCGCACCAATGGAAGCCCTGTATTTGTGTGTTTTTTGGATGCTAGTAAGGCTTTTGATAGAATTAACCATTGGACGCTTCTGAAAAAGCTAATAGATCGCAATCTGCCCATGTGTTTTGTTAACATTTTGTTTATATGGTGTAACATACAGCAATTTGCGGTTAGGTGGGGGTCCACACTCTCTGCGTTTTTTATGGTTACTAATGGTGTCCGACAAGGTGGAATTTTATCTCCCTGTCTTTTTGCTATTTATTTACATGATCTTGATTTGTCATTATCCAAGGCTGGAGTTGGTTGCAATATCTCTGGTTATGTGTCTGATATGCCCTTCTGCCAAAGCTCTACAAACACTATTAGACTACTGCTCTGTATATGCAGAGTCCCATGATATAATATATAATACTAAGAAGACTGTTTGCATGGTTTTAGCACCTAGACACTATAGAGACTTTAGGTTAAGTTATGTGAAGCGGTTTTGCAATATGTCGACCGTAGCAACTACCTGGATCATATTATAACCTGTGATCTTTTGGACAATGCGGATATGGAATCTCAGAGGAGAAAACTGTGTGTTCGTGCCAATGTATTACTTAGAAAATTCCATGCCTGTACGCCCGCAGTTAATAAAACTCTTTTTAAAGCATACTGTTGCAACATGTATTGCTGTCAACTTTGGAATACGTATTCTAAGATTGTACTCAATGGTATCAGGGTTATGTATAACAATACCTTTAGATGGCCATTGCATTACAGATATAGTTGTAGTGCCAGTGCAATGTTTGCTATCAATCGTATTACGTCGTTTGGTGAACTGATGAGGAAGGCAGTGTATTCGTTTAAAACTAGAATTGACTCGAGTGACAACCTTTTATTATATACCATACGTAACTCTGATCTTCAGGTTAAATCTGTGTTGCTTGCTAAATGGCAAGAACTTTTGTGAAAGTTGGTATACACCGTATATTATGAATTAACAAACGGTTATTTTCTGATTGAGCAGAAACCTTGGTGGCCATCTTTTATTAATGCATAATTATTACATATCTCTGATGCCATGTATTCAGCTGTTCCATAAGACAGTTCCTGTTACCAATATATCTCAAGAATCGTTATTTCTCTATCCATGACCTAGAAGCCTATTGAATCAGAACCGGAGTGAAAACCTTGGCCACCATCTTTAATTTATGTACAATAATTAATGATCCATATCTCATACCATTCAATGTTCAGTATGGAAATTAGTATGCATCATCGATACATAAAGACTTGAAATGAATTGCAAAAAAAAAGTTTTTGTCGGATAACGTTGCGACCTTGAATCGGGACCTGATTAGGCGGAAACCTTGGCGACCAGTTACAGAAATCACTTGTATTATTATGTCTCCCCCAACTATGTTGGGAGGAACCTAGTGGTTGTGCTGTTTGTCTGTGAGTCTGTGTGTCTGTGAGTCTGTGAGCCTGTTCGTCCCCTTTCCTTGTCTGCAAGATATCTTGAGAACTAATGGTGAAATTTCATCAAACTTGGATGGAAGCTTCACACGGATAGCCCTCTCATCTGATTAGGTTTTGGTGTGTGTGCGTGCATTCGTCCGTGTCCGGTGTCTGGTGTCTGTCCGTCCGTCTATCTACTTGTACATGTATACAGACCGTGTCTGCAAGATATCTGGATAACTACTGGACAGAAGTTCACCAAACTTTGGTGGAAGCTTCACTGGGATAGCCTCCTGATCTGATTAGGTTTTGGTGTCACTGTGCGTGCGTGCGTTCGTTCGTGTCTGGTGTCCGTCCGTCCGTCTACTTGTAAATGTATATACAGGCCTTGTCAGCAAGATATTTGCAGAACTACTGGACGCAATTTCACCAAACTTGGATGCAAGATTGATTGTAATAGCCCCGTCATTTGATTAGGTTTTGGTGTGTGTGTGTGTTCATTCGTGTCTATTGTCTGTCCGTCCGTCCATCTACTTGTGCATGTAGATACAGACCTTGTCTGCATTATATCTGGAGAACTGGACGGAATTGTACCAAACTTGGATGGAAGCTTCATTGGGATAGCCCCCTCATCTGGTTAAGTTTTTGTGTGTGCATTCGTCCGTGTGATTGGTGCTTCACAATTACATTTATTTCATTTATTGGGCGCTGTAGGTATCGGAAATCCACCCATTGCCATATAAATCCCGCCTCCTCATTGGGCTACTGCAACGATGAAAATCGCCTCTTCACAATTAATATTTTCAGATGTGCAACTTTGTTTAGGATACTTATTGTTACATTCATTTTATAGCACTTACCCTCAAATAATGTGCCCACTCAAGGCAAGGTTGGAGGTTTGGGGAGACATATGTTTTTGCTTAAAAAAACAACCAGCATAGGCTTCATGGCAGAGCGGCAACTCAAGGGTCAAAGCGGAACCTCTAGTTCCTTATGTCATCTGTTAAATGTGAAACTTAATTGGTATACATCACCTGCAGCGAGCAAGTATAGATGGTCGCTAATTGGTGTATATTTTCAATGTGGAGGCTGTTTTACACCTGAAGAGGGCCACGTCTACATGCATTATCAATCTCAGATCGGCTATAGTAGACTTTGTTTCAATGTGTTAGGGTTGTTATTGGGATTATAAGAGTCGGTGCTTCATTCTTTAAAATAGTAGGAGGGCTAAAACTCTCTCGCATCATGAAATCAGAGACCGACTGTGTTATTATGTTGTTTGAGGGAACAAATGCAAACTATTTATCTCGTCAGTGTGGGTAATAATTATCAGTCGATTATCTCATATTTGGCAATCTACATGTATAAGTTATAACAGTTTTGTTACACTGATATGTTTGGGCATAAAACATACCCCTGAAAAGGTTTGAATTCTGTTTTTTTTAAACCAGTGCAAGCTGATCGATATTCTCAATATTGATTTCAGTGTTTTTTTGCTGAAAAAGCTGATTCAACAGCTTCTGCTTTCATACCCAAACACTCAACTTCGACATTTCATCCGGAGGGCGAGTTCTTTTCAGTGTTATTCGGAATGTTTTTTTAACTCAAGTCATTCTGTTGCATGTCTTGCCTGTAATATGAAATTGACCCATTTCAAGCAAGCAAATAGCTGTGCCCACATTATGGAATTGACGAATCACCGAGCAAACATATTATTATGAGGTGTAATAAGTATCGTTATTGCGTGTAAACAGGGGTATATTGCATGTAGCTAATTACTTTCAAATTTTCCTGGAGTATGTTTAGCCACTGTGGATGGTATATTGTACATGTTCAAAGCCACTTCTTAAAACACACCTTACATTGTGATTTGAATCTTTCAGTGATTAATTAAAATTGTCATACAGTTGACTATCCTCCTGCACACAATGTTATGTCAGAGTGAAATTGTCAAACAAGTCATCTCACTGGTAAGGCGTCTTGAGTGTCTGTTGTGTATATAGAGTCTTAGATGTGAGCAAGTCACAGCTTAACGATGCTATGTAGTTTATCTACATTATATCATATTTGTTTATATTCAATATATATGTACATGTATTTCTCTTGAAGCAGGCCTTGTGTTCGTTTCTTCAGAAAGAGATCCGCCAGTTGGTAACAAACTTGAGACTGAGAAATTTTAGGTATGAGCATATCTGAAATATGTGCTCTTGAAAGAGATACATGCACCTGACCTGTATTAACCCCTACATTCATCATGACATCAGCCAGTCTTGTCTGGAAATATCTTAGTCAATTTAAGGTACATGTAAAAGTGGGCTCCCAGTTTGACCAGTCAGGTCTTTTGACTAAACGGCCAAACTGCCTGTTTGTAGCTCGTAAACACCGGATAGGGGATCCAATTACTTTTGTTAATTTGAATCCGGGCCTCATAAGCATTTACTATCCACTCAGCCAGGTACCTGAGTTACCTGTGTTTGTTGTTCGTTATCATTACCGCCCGCCCCTGAATTTCCTCCTTATATTCCCATATTCAGGTATTTACAGCAGAAAAACCATCGTTTTCCCCAAATGCTGTTCACTTAAATTTTTCATCGCGCCGCAACTACTTTGTAGGGGCGCGCTAGGCGAGTTAATGGAAATTGCGGAAAGGTTCGACACAAAAGAAGTGGTCATCAGTAGGAAAACACAGGAAAAACACTCATATCCAGCAGTGTTCAATTTTAGTAGTGTCACTAATTTTAGGCAAAATGCTTCAAAAAAGACACTTAAAAAACCCCGGAGTATACGTAAGTCACTAACAAATGATGAACGAAATTCTTTTTTGGGCCTGAAATGTGGAGACTGAAGTGTAAACATATACAATTGCCATTTTGTCCGTTGTCATTTTTTCAGGTTGCCTTGCCATTTTGTCCATTGCTGTTTTGTGCTGGACTCCCTATATGTTCTTCATAGTCGGGTGGGGATCTAGACTGGGCCATCTTTCACTCATTCCGGCGGTTTGGCCCAGTGGGGTAGCGGGATGTGCTCTATCGGCCTTCAGGGTGTGTAGTTGGGAAAGAGATGGGAATAGAACCAAGCCCAGGGGTGGACTTTGTGGTGATGGGCTGAACAATCATAGTTAGAGGGGGGGGGGGGGTGTAAATTATTGTATGCGCCCTGGGGGGGCCCGATTGGCAAATAAACATTCTATTCTGTTTTGGAATGAATCTCTGCTAAATTACTATATGAGGCTTTGCCCAGATTGGAAAAATACAACGAAAGAAAAAAATGGAAATATCGTGTAGGCCTACTGCCCATAATGAATCAAGATATTGTCAGAGTGACCGCACTGTTTCAGTGCTTGGAAGTGACAGTACTTTTTCAGTGCTCACAGTTGACAGTACTTTTTCAGTGCTTAAAATTGACAGCACTTTTTCAGTGCTTAAAATTGACAGCACTATTTCAGTGCTTAAAAGTTACAGCACTTTTTCGGTGCTGAAAAATGACAGCACTTTTTCAGTGCTTAGAAGTGACAGCACATTTTCAGTGCTTAAAAGTGAGAGCACATTTTCAGTGCTTATAAGTGACAGCACTTTTTCAGTGCTTAAAAGTGACAGTACTGTTTTGGTGATTAAAATATGCTGTTGAGTAGCAGTACTGTTTCAGTGCATATATTAAACAGCACTGTTTCGGTACTTTTCTACCACAGCTCTTTTTCAGTACCGGTACTGAAGCTTTTTTTGCTGTGTATTCGGTCGGGAATAATTGTGACCCACACAACAGTATTACATGTTTCATTTGATAACTTCTATGGTTGTTTCTGACGGTGGATAGGCTATTATATGGGCGAGAATAGTAATATGTCATCAAAATAAGTGCATAACAGCGAAGTTTCCCAAATCGACACTCGTTATTAACGAGTTCGACGTTCAGCCGATTATTAGTTTTAAGTATTACCACATAATTTGTTTGGAAAAGGCTACAGAATTTTACTTTAATATTAACAAGAGAAATTTTCTCTGCTCTCAGGATTGTTTCAGTCATATTGGTGTCGTTCACCATGCACGAAGTTTCATGTGGTTGAACGTTGAACCAGTTATAGGTTTAACGTAGAACCAATAATAGGTTCAACGTTTACTACCAACCTAGTATCATGTGGTTATACGTAGAACCAGTTATAGGTTGAATGTAGAACCAATAACAGGTTCAACGTTTACCTCCATGCAAGTATCATCAATTCCAACTGAAACGTTCAACCAGATTCCGGGTAAACGTTTACTGTCATTAAAAATTGGTTCAACGTTGAACTGGTAACAGGTTGAACATTTACTCCCCGAAATTGGCCGTTTTTACAGTGTTTTGTGGACCTGTGCTACTGATGAAAACAACATTTTACATATGTAAGGCGTTGGAAAAGGATGCCGTGCTGTTCTAGCACGGAGCCTGTTTTACTATACAGTCATTCTGTTAAAGACATCGTCATTTGTCAATATTCTGTGCTGTCACAATGGTTTGTAACATATAACTGTCCTCTTGCTCCCCCAGTCCAAGGTAGAATTTAGATTGTATGTATGTTGATTTATTTGGTTAAGAACCGTTAAATTGCATGTTTTCAATTTACGCATGTATTAAAGGTAGTGCCTGTTGTGATTTGATTATAATGAAACTTCTCGCCTTAAATACATAAGGAAACATATAACATAGAAAAATGCCACAAAAGGATGAATTTTGTCCGTTTATTGTGATACCGTACTATACTTTGCAAGTTCAATTTTGCGGTTTCTAGATTAATCATGTGCATTGTGGAATTCAGCTGCCGTGCCGATCAAAATATTCTAAGAATAGATATACCGGTAAACTATCAAAGGGGAATGTTATCACAATTTTTGAAAGGCTAAAACCAATAAAAAGCAGTTCCCTGTGGCCTGCTTTATTTTTTTGAATTATTTTCAAAATTTTAGCGATGATGCAATATCCTGAAATACGGCTCCAAAGTGCCTGATTTTTACCCCCAGTAAATCCGCCCGGCGATTACCCTGTGACGTCACACAGTGAAGCGGCCAGAGTCAAACATGGCGGATAACACAGACAGCGGTACAAGCTCTGACACAGATTCCGATTTCAGCGTTAACCACGTTGAAGACTGTGACGTTGGAGATTATACAGGTCTTGGAACTGAATAGAATGTAGAGGCAGTAAGCGATCATGAAACTAAAGGAGAAGGAGAATCTATCGAGTCATATAGATTTGAGCCATATGTACAAGCGAATCTGGGGTCAAACTGGGTCGTCTTGATGTCAGGCCTGTTTCAAGCCTGTGGCAGGCCGTGTCAGGCTGTGGCAGGCCGGTTTAAATACACTGATTACATGCTTTATACACGAAATTACAACTATCTGTGGATCTTACAATAATATTTATACATTTCTGCTTTTATCTGGCATTTTTTAGGCATAAATCAGTTATTATAATGCACAGGATCGTAAATTTACTCTTCCGTGCTAAAAAAAACTTCTAAATAATATAGCAAAAAGGAAACTAGGCCGGCTTGGCTTATTGTGGATGTCACTATAATATATATATTCATTTAAAATCTACAGATAATTTGCTATTGTAAGAGCATACTATGTAGTTATTTACGCCTTTATTTTTATATGGGTGTGTTTATTGACATTGTATGGTTCATTATTTTTCAATTCTTACGGGACGGACATTGTTATACCGTGGCAGGCCGGCTTATTTACATTGCTTACGTGCTTAATTTTATTATGTGTTTGTCAATTATTGTTAGCGATTTGATGTTAAAACGAGAGCTAATCCATACCTGTGGATAAGTTCTCTCAAATGAAAACAAAGTTTAAATTCCAAAGGAAGCTATTTGATGTTGAAACAATAACTAACTCACCTGTGGGGAAGCCCAGTTTATTTCTTTTGGACACCCTGTTGCTGAACGCGCGACGTTAAACCTTAATTCTCTCACTCTCCCTCTTGGACACCCTCACATAAAAAATTGTTTGCTTCACACCTTTCTGTTAGTTTCAGTTACTCTTCCGGGTGATCAATTTCAATTTATTGTATCAAAAAAATAGAATGTATGTGCTCACATGGAGATACAAAAAGACACCAAATAATCAGGATAAGCTGGTGCCAGAAGTGAATTTCCTATATACGGGAATAAGTTGATTAAAAGTACATTGATTATTACAGTTCAGTTAATAGCTATATGATGTAGGATTCAGGATTGGCTGTTCGATCACTCCGTGGGACTGATGCAAAATTTCAAGAGTGGAAGATTAAATCTTCGATAGAGGAGACGATGGAAGCGGTGTGGGCCCAAACATCCAGGGAGATTTACAGTGCTTGTCTGCGGGAACGGTTTGTCGCTTGCCGAGTCCACGAGGTCGGTCGTCCCTGTATAACTCACGCACTCCGGCAGACTGAGGGGTTGTCTATTTTCTCTTTCTGATAAAGATTTATTTGTCTTGATCTTGGAAATAGCTTCTTTCAGTATAGGGGGATATCCACACATTCTTGCCATCTCTGTTGTTGCATAGCTGTCGTCAGTTTAGTGAGCGAAATAAATGCGAGACCATTTCGTTGGCTTTCCCCACGTGTTTTGCACAAATTTCGTCGAATTTCTCCCCGATTTTTTCTCCGTTTGGCCACGAGTGCAACTTGAATCCATCTCCATTCGTGTTGCTACACCCTCCAACAACACACCGACGAGGTATGATGCCTCCAAAGTACGAGAATACAGTCGAAAAATCGAAAAATATTGGAGCAGATTTTACTTGTTTACGTATGCTAATGCTAATGCTAATGCTATGGCGGACTGGTTCACTCTGTGACGTCATGGGTCAAAGGTCACCGCTTTGACAGGCTCGTGGTAGGAACGCGTTTAAATCGCCAAATTTACCGTTTTGAAGTTCGGAGGTCGGGGGGAAAACTATATAGTCGATTTCTTATAGTATCAAGGTATATATTAACGTTTACATAGGTCCGGCGATAACATTCCCCTTTAATATCAAGTGAATCACTCCCGCAATACAGCGATCACTCTCACAAACAAAATCTAGGAGAGTGATCAACTGCTGACGCAAATTTTACAGACACGGCGAGAGACTGATCTGGACTGCTATCATTGGCCCACTCACCTTCACAGACATTTGAACTGGTCGGTGTTCCCATAGACCAGGTTTTGTTGTTATACAATGGCAGGCACTCTTCACAGTTATCTCCCATTGTGTTGTGTGCGCACTGACACTGAGCCAAATTCTGGAAAATAATATCCAGGCATAAATTATACCCTTAGTACAGCCCGGGCCATTATCTTCAATCTACAGCAAGGGATAGGAATGACGTCTATCTGGACAGGACGCCTTATAAAGGAACCAAGTTGGTTCTCGGGCAATTCGCGCCATTTTTTAAAGTGTGGGTCATGCCTTTGAGTTTCAACCAAAAAAAGTAATGAAAGCACTCTAGTGTCGTGAGTAAATTATTTCCCTAATAAGATAGGGATCATAGTTATCTCCCCTGGGAAGTAATTTACCTGCACCAACAGAGTAGTATGTGTCAGCAGAGAAAAGTATTAAAGAGAGAAAAGACACCAAAAAAATGGAAAATAAAAGAAATTTCACAGACTGGGACTATTGAAAGATTTCTCTGGAGTAGACAATTGTATTAATTTTGACCCATGCAGACTGTAGGAACAGCCAATCTATACCATACTTACAGGACCAATACAGATGTCTGCATGGCCATAGCAAGCACAGTTCCCATTAACCGTGAGGTCGGCGATGGCATAATACGACCGTAGGGGTAAAAGGCTGGCGGGCTGTGTAAGACGCACACGGATGGCAGATGAGACGTAGTAACGCTGTGTGTTATAATCGTTACTAAATTCCTGCTGCCAGTCAACTGTTGGCTCAAAGATAACCTGTAAAAGAAAAACATATTAATTTACATGTATAATCTAATTTCAGAAAAGTCAAGAAAAAGCAAGGATATCACATTTGTGACTTCCCATTTTATTAGGAAACAGCTTTCATAGATATAAAATCTAATTTGTCATATAGACATGTAGTAGATTTCATAATATACGAAAGCAGGCCTTATTTTTCGTCAAAATCTACAGGATGCTTAAACTTTGCTCAAATTACAGATATTTCTTCAGATTCCCATGATTTCAATTCGTAGGAAGTTTATGCGAACTGAATTTCCGTGGAAGAGTTTTTAAAATGGAAGTTTCACTGCCTCATTTGAATTGAACGTATTCAGAATTAGGCATCTGATCACCAACATAACCACTTTTATTTGATGTAAGGACTGATTCTGGATTTTTTAAATTTTTATATAACATTACATAAAATGAAGCCCTAGATCTCTCAATGGGCTGAGAATGCGATATGCAGTCATCCATTTCATATTAGTGACAGACCTGTTCACTAAGAGCATTGACTTCAGACTGACCAAATGGGATTCAGGAGAATACAGTTGTTGTTTTGCATGAAACAAATTTTCTGGTGATTATTAAAGTTCATGAATATATTTTTTATCCACGATATAGTGGCTCGAATTTCCAGGATGACAGAGTTGTTGTTCTTGCATCTGACAAGTTAATATATCATTTACCCGGATGCAACAAATGGTTTATGGACAGCAACTTCGCTATGGCCCCAATCAGTTTCTTCAGCTAGTCCTCATCCACAGTTATAATATTTTACCTTCCAGGATATCTCAATGATAACAAAGTTGTCGGCTTGATATTTCCTTTTTACCTTCCAAAATATCTCACTGTCTGATAACAAAGTTGTCCGCACATTTTCCCTTTTTGTATTTTTTTCTAATTATACTACAAGAAATGCTCCGGTTCAATAGTTCAAGAAATTCGCACAAAAATGTTGTTAGAATAGTTTTAGCATTTTAGCGCAAGTAAGCATCCCGAGATGGTGGCATTGCTGGCTCTTGTTAAAAAACGCATGTGTGTGAACCTGCCCTTCAGTTTCGCGCCTGGCATGAATATGCGGTAACATGCGGTACTTCTGGGATTACGATGTGGCTAATTCAAGACAGATGATGATGCTGTAACTTTCAACCAATTTCAATGTTGTGTTAGCATTATCTATTATAATTTATTAGTGTATCAGGTAATGGAAAATTAAAGCAAGAATATTGCTAGCCATTTTGACAAAGCCCTAGACCATGTGCGTGTTGCAAAGGGGTCGTCTCGAATATTCGAATGTCATTTTACTATTCGAATATTCATTATTTTAACATACTGTAAATGTTTTCGACTATTCGTTTCAGCTCTAAAATGTTCCCTTTAATCTGATATTTCCCAATCAAAATATATAGTTTAAGTTTTAGAATAAGCCCATTGGGCTTGTGTCCATAAAGGGCTCAGACTGTCCTATTGGGCTCTGTCCTGGACCCATCAAGCGCACACCTCAACCGTTTTCTTGTATGTAAGTTAAGACTAAAGTATGGGAGTTCTAGGCAAAGGAGTTTTGGTGATATCAGTCCTATTCACTCCTGGGTTAATCATCAACAGCAAATCTGGGACGCTTATAGCCTACATGATGAAAACTCTACATAAATATTAACATTTATTTTCAATGCAAAATTCAGATTTTTTGTTCTTCTCTATTTTGGGTGCATCTCTAATTTGAGCAGTGCGATTAGCGCGATATAGGTGCAATTTAAATGACTACCCTATTGCCACTGGCGAAACGTTATTACTTTTATGAATCCGTGGGTTAAAACAGGATTTAGCTGTTTAGTGTTGGGAACTGGACCCACAATGACTGTCGCTTTCAGTATGAACAGGTCCGGTCGTTGGTTCTGATGTGATGTTGTGAATCCCTGAATTAATACACCCACACATATCTAACAATGCCCAGTTCAAATAACCTAAATAAATATCTTAAATCCCAGCCCATGATGATGGCATAGCTGTTGATTCACAACTTTTCTCCCGCCTTTCTGAAAAATTCAGTGTCTTTATTTCCTTCCGAAACAAAAGATTTCCAATAAGAGGAATCACTGACATTGTCAGCAGCTATATCTAGCAAACTTTTTTGTCTTATCGCCAGCATCATCCGGCCCCATGCGTATTTTGTTTACCTCGTGTTCAAAATATTTTCCAGAACTAGTAGTAAATAGATACAGCTTCACAGATGGGAAATTTGTTCGTAACGGTACTTGTCTACGGGTGGATACTCAATCGTGACTGAAATCGACACGCTTACCGAAATAATTTCTGTGGAAAATTGACAGTGTTCACCAAAATGAGATTTTCGCAAAGAAATTCAACACATGCTGAAATCTATGGTGTTCTATTTGTGCCAATTTGATCTCGCGCGTCGACTTGCAAAAGTCGGCGCGCTACGCGAAAAGTCGACGTCGTGTTTTGAAACGCGACGTCGCCCTTTCCGTCGCGCGTTGACTTTTACAATGTTAAAGAGATACGCCAAAACTCGACGTCGTGTTTCAAAAGTCGACGTCGCCTTTTGGCCTATCTCTTAGCATTGTAAAAGTCGACGCACGACGCGCGACGGAGAGGGCGACGTCGCCTTTCAAAACGCGACGTAAACTTTTTCCGTCGCGCGTCGCCTTTTTGAAAAATCAAAACTTTAAAACACGACGTCGACTTTTGCAAGTCGACGCGCGAGATCAAATTGGCACAAATAGAACACCATAGATATCCGATTAACAAATGACCCGCCTCCTGCACCTTCAGGAGCGTTGTAGGACGGTCCGTGATCGATGTAGCTAAGATTCATAGCGTCTCCCTCCCCTCAACGCTATGCCGACGACAAATACAATTCCCTGGTGGTAACTCGAACCACAGGGCTAAGTAGAACTGTTTTGTCAGAGATTTTTTGACAATTTAAATTTTTTTTTTTTTTAATTTTTTTTTTTTTTTTTAACATCTTGGAAACACTTAATCATTATATAGCTTACTGTAATACTCATACATGATCATATTTTAAAGCGCGATATATACCCTAGAAGATACATAGTCTATGTATCTAGGGTATATACTATATAGTGTAATTTTCCATGCTTGGCAAACACGGGCTCGCACTTTAAAACATGACCATGTATGAGTATTACAGTAAGCTATATAATAATTTAGTGTTTCCAAGATGTTCAAAAAAATAAAAAATTTAAAATTTAAAAAAATTTAATTTTAAATTTTCAAAAAATCTCTGACAAAACAGTTCTACTTAGCCGTGTGACTCGAACATCTCCATGGCGCACTTACTATTACCTTTGCGCCCTATTGGATGTTCATTAACTTGAGAAAATATGCCGCCATGAATAAAAATACCATAATCGATGTTGTGATCATCATCCCCTGTATACACGGGGTCTATTATGACGGAAATGCCCATCTTCTTGACCCTCGATTTCAGGTGATTTTGAGGGATAATTTTAACGTCTGTAATTAATATATGACCGACGACGGGCTATTTAGTCTGTCATTTCTGTATTTTTATTCATGGCGGCCCATTTTCTCAAGTTAATGAAGGTCCAATAGGGCGCAAAGGTAATAATAAGTGCGCCACGGAGATGTTCGAGTTACTACCAGGGAAATGTATCTGTCGTCGGCATAGCGTTGAGGGAAGGGAGACGCTATGAATCTTAGCTATGATCGATGATACTATAATATTACACGGGCCAACACTTATAAACTGTCTGGTAAATTTCATGGAGCCTACACAAAAACGGCATTATACAAGAAAAACATCAAGCGAAAATTATTCCATTGTGTGCGATAATATTTCTTCTGATTGTGAGTGCTGGATAGGCCTACACGGATATGGTAGGCCGTAGGGGACAAAAATCGCCATTTGGTGTAGACACATATTCTTAGCCAATCACAGAGCTGTTTTACGTGTAGACATTAATTATTATCTGTCTACATACAATTTAATTCGATATCATATCGAATTATTTTATATCCGTATACATGTTATTTAGATACTGCATCAAATATTTCGAGGCTACATCAAATAAATTTGTATCCCCATTCAAATCATTTAGATACTGTATTGAATCAATTTGTATCCGTATAATATTTAGGTATGGCATCCCAATATTTAAATTGTGGCTGGCCGTAGGGGACAAAAATCGGCATTTGGTGTAGACACATATTATTAGCCAATCACAGAACTGTTTTACGTGTAGACATTAATCAGTATATGTCTACATACAATTTAATTCGGTATCATATCGAATTATTTTATATCCGTATACATATTATTTAGATACTGCATCAAATATTTCAATGCTACATCGAATTAATTTGTATACGCATTGCAGATGATTTAGATACTGTATCGAATCATTTTGTATCCGTATACAGATTATTTAGGTATGGCATCCTAACTATATTCCGATGTAGCATCGTATTGAACCAATGAAATCGTCGGAATTATAGACACCATAAATCACTTCCGCTGCTATAATCACAACAGCCAATAGAATCAACTTTTATGAAAAAGTTTGTCGCGCCTCGTGGTTGGAAATGGCGATGTGCAGTATGTCGAGAGAAGCGTCAGGTGCATAGAGTCGTTTACTTCTCTTCTAAAACTATGCAGAAATTGCTCCCTGTTTGTACGAGACATGTTTCAGGAGTTGAAAAACGTTGCCGTGGCACATGTGGCCGCGCGTGGAATATGTGACGCACGTTGTCATTGGTTGTTCCATTTCTACAGGAAACAGAACACTTTGTGGCGGAAGCGATTACTGCATGTCATACATATTTCCAGTGGTCGTGATTGAATGAATTATATATGACATAATTTATTGAATTATGTATGACATACATAAAACTGTTATATGATTGACTGAAATGTGTATACATCAAGTAGCCATTTTTGTCCTCTGTGGCCAACCACACTTTTAAACATTGGGATGCCATATATAAATAATATATATAATATGTATACGGATACGAAATGATTTGAATGGAGATACAAATTAATTTGATGTAGCATCGAAATATTTGATGCAGTATCTAAATAATATGTATACGGATATAAAATAATTCGATATGATATCGAATTAAATTGTGTGTAGACATATAATAATTAATGTCAACACGTAAAACAGCTCTGTGATTGGCTAATAATATGTGTCTACACCAAATGGCGATTTTTGTCCTCTAGAGCGATAGCGAATTGGAGCTGGGTACGAGTCTACTTCAATTTCCGATATCGAAAATTGAATTCTCGATATCGGAAATTCGGAGACAATTCCCGATATCGGAAATTGAATTCCCGATATCGGAAATTGAATTCCAGATATCGGAAATTGAATTCCCGATATCGGAAATTCAATTCCCGATATCGGAAATTCAATTTCCGATATCGGAAATGCAATTCCCGATATCGGAAATTGTCATTGAATTTCCGATATCGGGAATTGCAACTCTAGGGTGCACTCCACACTTGCCACGGTTTCGTACAAAGTGGTCCCTCCCTAATTTTATAATAAGGAAGATCGCCCGATTTTGACAGCAAGGTAATTCTTCTTACCTATCTACTAACTGATATCTATAGTATCACCCTGCTGGACGTAACCATTTCTCCAAACGAGGATATAACAATTGCTTGTTGATCGCACCCACTCGCCACTACAGAGTTAATCGTGTCCGGAATTGAATATCTGGAGGACCAAAATCCGCACTTTTTCTGGAAGCGAAAATCATGATTCCTCTATGGCGATAAAATTTTACAAAAAACGAGTAGGTCGACCCCCTATTTTTTCGCCATATTAAATTGTCCTTTGGACGGGAAACACTTTAACATACATAAAAGGAAAATCATTTCATGTTTTTCAGAAAAGTTGAAGAAGGGCTAAGGAGGATTGCACGTCTTTCCTTTTCAATTTCAATAGCTCACAAGTCCCCTGAAATAATGGCACGAGTGTGCCCATTTAGAAAATATATACGTTTACAAGGTTTTTGTTAAAGATTTTATATCTATTTATGGTCGAAGATCCGAACCCATGCCTGTTTTTAGCCGCACATCATTTAGGTTTCAGATTCAGATTCAGATTTAGGTGTGGAATGCACCCCTAGGTTTTTGTAAAGCTTTCAGGCTTTCATTTCCGATATCGGAAATTCGGTGACAATTTCCGATATGGGAAATTCTATTTCCGATAACGGAAATTGAATTCCCGATATGGGAAATTCTATTTCCGATATCGAAAATTGTCACTGAATTTCCGATATCGGAAATTCTAATTCCCGATATCGGAAATTCTATTTCCGATATCGGAAATTAGAATTTCCGATATCGGGAATTGAATTCCCGATATCGGAAATTCGGAATAAAAAGCACTTTGGCTTGCCATAGTATAAGGTTGTGTTGAATGTGGAGAAGGTGTATTGTTTAATAAGAATGTGGGGATTACACAGTGTCTATGTGACACTGTTGGAGGGATCATGTTTAAGGCGAGTTGGGGGTAACGGGTTGTACGGCATGTTCGCACGACCAGTGCCCATCGTGGTATGATGAAGTACATCCAGCGATCTAATGATGAATTTCTGTCGCCAAATTAATGATGAATAATCGATTGATTTTCTATGAAAACGTGAGAACGGCCACCGCTGACTCACACATACGGTAATATTCAGTTGAATCGTGTTCGTACGCTCATAATACAGCTTGTGTCCCTACGTCCCTTGCGCTCATATGTCAAGCAGCTTAATGAGCGTAGGGTGTTTGAAGCCTTTGGAATTTGTTCAAGTACAATGCAAGCGCATGGAGCTCCAAAGAGAACAGCACTGGTAAAATTTTAAATATGCTGGACGGTCTATATAAACATACAATACTTACATGATTCACATTTTCAGATTCCTGGGTTCCTATGTCTCCACCGAATTGTACTTGTTGGCAGTATGCTGTCGTTGGCAGTTGA